>JACMIF010000397.1:18939-41414 GCA_014805445.1 Diplogasteroides magnus | reverse complement strand
CCGTCGAGTTGTTGCTGCTGCATCTTCGTTTCTGTGGCTATATTGTTTTGTTGTTGATAAATTTTCATGTTCTAACTTCACGCTGTTGCTAATACATATGTGCATATGAATCACGAAAAGTTAACCAATACTGCTGCCTCAATGTTTCCTCAAGGGTACGGAAGGGCGTGGGTCTGCAGGGAGCCCGGATGGCGTCCGGTTTCGATCATTCCGTGAAGTAGTTTTAAGAGTTACGCCGTTTAGTGGCTACATTTCGATCATTTCGCAGCGCACGGTGGACAGACCGGGCGGGGGCAAAATGTCATTTTGAAATGACGTTCGGAGTGTCATTTTGAACTGAAGGAGGCAAATCAAAAGAATAAAATGACACTGAAAATGACACCCAGTGTCATTTTGTTTTCTGAGTGTTTTTGAGGGAGTTTTTTTCTGCATTGCATTCTCTTCAGATCTCATATGCCGATTACGTTATCTTCGAGCAGCTGGATATTGCACTTATTCTCTGTTCACCTACTGTTCTGAGAAACTTCCCACTACTGAGGCAGTTCCACTTCAGAATGGCAGCCAGACCGACGTTGAAGGTGCTTTACAAAGTGTTCCGTTGCGTAAAGATGATCCTGAAAACTTCAACTATTCATTTTGAAAATGCGTACTATGAGATAATCTGTATGATCGTCTTCTTTCAGAAGTACATCACCTACCGTTTTCTACCCGTCAACAACGTTGAACAAGAATAACAATGATGTACGTGTCGACGAAAACAATCTCATCTCTCTGTAAAAAATGCATGTCTCTTTCTCTCCCTGTCGATCATGCTCACTAGTTAACATTAAACATTGAGAATTCTTCACTGTAAAACAAACAAGGAAGATAAATGGCGCTTTCCAGTGAACATTCACTTTCAGCAATGTTTTCCAATTCCATCCCCATTTGCAGTTCTTCAGAAGCCGTTAAATAAACGTCGTTACATCTTTGTGCATTATTTTTGCATTGTTCATCGTACACAAAGATTACAAGCAAACGTTTATCAACTTGTTGCAAAATCGATGGATAACAAATTGACAGAGAAGATTTGACCGAGATCGGCTATATTAAACAGTACATACACTGTCAAGAAATTAAAGGGTTCATAATGAATAAATAATTACAAAACGACAAATTTCTGGGGTGCATAAGGAAACTTCCGATCCTTACTGCTTGCCGTTGCCGTTCACTGGAACATCAGCACGCGCAGCGATATGAGCCTGAACATGAATTTGACCCGTTTGAACTACCGTAATGTTCACAATACCTTGAGATTGGGTCTCGTAGCGAATCTCCCGTGGTATGCCTTGAGTGTGGGGAAGGCATCAAGGGAAGTGGAAGAAAGGATCAAAGCGATATCCAATTCCTCGAAGAGAAGGTAGTCAGCATAAGAGATCTGAAAATAGCAAGATCAGAAGTCCAAGTGACTTTTCCGCTTTAGCGGGGAGAAAACAACTACTTTGCATTTCGCAATTCCTACTAATGAGATTGTTTATTTGTATAACTCGCCTTGTCTCCAAGAACGAATGCCTTTCCATCCTTGTGCGTCTTCAGCAATTTTTCGATTCTCGCCAGTTCCACTGGGAAGATGTTAGCAAGGAATTCGTCCTTCTTCTCCTACAAAACTTTGCTACATCACATGCGATTTGCACAAATAATCAATTATTTTTTTTAGGTATCTAGGCTACCATATGGATAAATCTCAATTCACTCACGTATTCCGTATAGATCAACTTGACGTATTTCGTGTGCAGATCTTTGATTCCTTCAGCGAAGAAGTCAGCGAATGTCTTTTCCTCCTCAGTCTCTCCAGCGAGATCTGCAACGCACACAATTTCCGTAAGCAGAGCACAAATACACATTTATTCGTTTGTGACTCATATTTGCTGGGAAAAGACGGATGGAAATATGTCTTCACTTACTGTGTTTTCTCGCGAGATGACGTAGGATGGCTCCCGACTGGGGAATCTCGAAGTCTCCTTCCTTCAGACAGGGAACCTGGCCGAAAGCCTGAAGTGCAATCAATCCTATCTGATTACATTTCCGATTAGGTGTCTCATTTCAGAAACACTTATGAATCATCTAGCCTAAAAATTTCCATTTCCCTTACACATTACAATAACATCATGAAAAATATTTTGAGCATCTACCAAGGCTAGAAACTACCGCCTAGACGACAGTAGTGATCAATTATAGGCACAATATTAGCATGGATGATTAGAGTAACTCACGAAGGTCTCCTTGATCTTCAGGAACTCTTCATAGTTAAATCTGTCATCCTCGAATGCCACTTCATTGTCCACTAAGAGCGTGCGAATGGGCTCAGCCAGACCTGAACCTCACTCATTCCCTCGTTGAGTTGGAGATCGGATTGAAAAAAGCTATCAATCAGGCGCCGGTAGGCCATAGCTGGATACACAAGTCCAGAACCCTCATTTCAGTATTCCAGAAAATATTGCGAAAAACTGACCGCGGATAGCGAAGTAGGAGAGCTTGAGAGGCATTTTGAGAGGAACTGAAAGAACACGAGTTGAGAGGAGAGAAGGGAATGGAGGAATGGGGAGGAGTGACGATTAGCCTTCTCTTTTATACTTGAATTGTGAGCACACAGACTACACACTATAGAATAGAGAAACACTCTGATGGCCAAGGTCAGGAGTTCAGAATAGAAATGTCTGTTTCTGATAGGAGACCATTCAAACCTCTCGCTCGCTATCTATGGCTTCCAGAGAGCATGGAATGTTATACGGACATGTCGCAATGAAATAGAAAAAAAACAGTTGCATACCCTTCTGGGATTGATTTGGCTAATTCGAAAGTGACATGAACAGCGATTGCGATTTCGACATCAGCACAATTATCGTTCAGCCTCTGCCAAGAAGGCACAACTACACGACAGCACAGCGAAAGCACAAATGTGACAGAATGAGACATTGAGCAGAATAAATGGTTATGAATTGGCAGTGACAATTCAACTACTGACACTCATCCCCTCACAAGACTACAGGTCGACATGACCGATTCCATTAGTTTGATCTGCCAGAAGGAACAAGTGAAGAGAGGGAGGGAGTTTAATGAAGAGAGCACAGGCAGGCAGAATGGGAAGGAATGCCTGTTGAAGTAGAGTCACATTGGCTTTTCTCTAGCATTTTCCGAACATCTCTATGTCGATCACTATGCACGCTCTCTAGTCCGCGCTCTGGTCGCCTTCCCTCTCCACTGCGCGTGTCTCGTGTTCTTTTCCTCTATTCTAGATATGAATCATTGCTAATAACCCTTCCAAAGTTAAGTATGGAAGATACCAATGACACGGATAACACGACGCACTTAACAAGTAACATATAATGCAAACCAATGGAACCTCGATGAACATCTTCCTTTGTCCTTGAGCGAATGCGATTTGAGAAGTGGAACACGGTCATTTCGCAATGTTTTCATACATACAGACGGTACAGAAGATCATTTCCATCTTCCGAGGCTGAATTACTGTTTCTTTCTGTCCTTTGACCCTCTTCTCTATTTTGCCGCGTTCTTTCTTTCGCATGAGTGTCTCTAACCTCTTTCCTACCTATCTCTGCCATTTCATACTTTTCCATGCATTTTCCCTCGCACATCGTTGTCTAGCATCGTTCCACATGTTCCTATCTCCCTCCCCCTACGCAACAATCACTCGTCTCCCTAACTACCCTCAATCTCTCCCATGGCACTACCCTGCTCTCCATCCAATCCCTCTTCACTTCCCCTCACTTGTTTGTTATTGTCAAGTCGACTCTCCTTTGATTTCCATGTGTCTACATGTGGTGTGGACAGTCTAAACATTACCCTAGTCGTCTTTATTCCATTCATAAAAGGCTGTCCTTTGTTGTTATTCCAAGTTGTCCGTATGAACAAATATTTTGCTCATATCTACTCTATAAAAATAGGACATTTCACTACTGATGTTGGTGTAAAAGATGGCATTGGACGAATTGCTGGCCTTCTCTAATCACTTCTATAATCTCTTCTTGGCCGCAATATATTATCAATACGGCGTTGCTTGTTGGTATAGATACAATTGGTCCGTATGAACTCTCGAATTCAATTGTACAGTGATGACTCTGCTCATGAACGTTCACTGTAAGTATAGGCCAAATTCACGCTCCAGTAGGCTCTTATAATGATGCTTGGCGGGAGAACACTATTGGCCTTTGCTCTTTCGAGTAGTTGTAGTCTCTAGTTTCTGCTAGAGACTAGACACTACACGAAACCTTCTCTAGTGTCGACATTTTGCAATCTCATCACAGTGCAGGGCACTTATATAAGACGCGTCTGAACCTTTCATTCATCCCATTTCCACTCCACTTCACATCACTTCTGTTGCAGTGTCGACATGCCGTACAAGCTGTACTACTTCGCCATCAGAGGTTAGTCAACGTTATTTATAGGGGAAAGAGATGAATGATTCATCTCGAAGCGGGGCATTGTTTCTCACACATCACTCTACGATCGGGGTTGTCCCTCCATGTAGAGGCACATCTGAATGTGAGATCAGATCTTTTTTGAATGTAGACGGGATAAAGAAAGCTCCATCGAAGCACCCATTTTGCGCAAGCAATAACCACTAGTTGGAACATAAGTCTCGCTGTTTTGCCTATAAAGAGAGCCGGAAATAGTTGGAATATGTATCTCACTGCTTTGATAAGGAGACAGAATGCCAAGAACTCAAATCAAATGACTAACGTTGCAATGCAAGTGGCGCGGTCTGCAGCCATTCCAATAACAAATTGCATCACATCAGAACTGTCGCCGGGCTTGGCTATGCCTGAAGTACGATTATACCCTGTAGAACGAAAATTTTTGCAACGGACCAGCCACATCGACGATCAAAATGACTATAATAAATAGAAGAAGACTTCGGGACGGATCAGCCATTGGAAAATAGTGCTCCAGAATGGAGAACGACAATGATACAACTGTGAAAGTGTCGTAGATTGCGAGCGTGATATATGTTGAAATCGTAATAGAAGATTGAATGACGTGAAATGTCTTGCTGGGCATAAACCCATTGTTGCAAGTATTAGGTTGAGGCACAAGTTCTGGTGGATATGAACTATATCTCACAAGTATACTGTAACAATCAGGTATGATCACACATATGTACCATCATTGTCCACGACCTGTTGCCATCTCACAGGCAGCTTATGGATCCCTTCCTTATAGAAGCCTTCGCGGCGCGATTTGAAATAGCGTTCGATCTCGGAATGGGCCTCTGATAAGTTTTCGTGCTCTATTTTCAAGGAGCGAATTTTCCGGGCCAAAATAAATGTGCTCATGCATGAGCCGTGTCATGAAGAATACCAGGCCCCAGTGAGGGACTTCCCAGCTGACTGGCTTTTCCAGGGCAATTGTTTTTGAAAAAAGTGAAAAAAAACGGCTTTTCATCCGAAAAAGAGCGACAGCTCGTTTTGAAAAGCTACATGAATCTGTTCAAGCATATTTCGGAAGCAACTTGTGCATTACCAGTAGATCATAAATCCACATTCGATTATAGCTCCAAATGCCTTTTCAGGTAGCATCGGTAAGAATGTTTGCCTATTTTTAAAATATGGCAAATTCTTGCATATCTTTTCTCATTCCTTTCCTATAGTAAACGGTTCAAGGAACACGTATGCGCTATATGTAGTACCCGTCTCCCTTATTATAATTAACTGTCAAGTTATACCGTATAACTTATACGGCCACTTCGTTTTAAAGGACATAATGAATGCATTTTCAAGAAAATCAAAAAATGGTCCCGAAATAGCACATTACCAATTTTCACGAAAAATGTATTTTGTTCACACGTGTCAGCTTCACAATTATTATTGGTTATGGACACCACAAGAGTAGGGCATTAAGCTGCGCCCATATCGTTTGATATCGTTTCCTTACCGTCATACTGTACATTTATTTTTAAAAGCATCACCCGTTTGACTGGTTTTACATTTTCCATCAGAACTTCGTAGTCGTAGCACAGAATTAAAAGCCCTTCTAGGATATGCTGAGGACAGTTCCCATGTTTGATAAAACTCACTAGTTAGCATATATGCTTTGCTTGGAAGTCCGGGAAAAATCGAGAAATCCGATGTTGCGGAGCTGCGAAGTGGTCAACATTTTCCTTTTTGTCATATGTGCTGACGAACTGTGATGTAACAACCGGTATGTTGTGATATGAGAGTAAAATAAACCCCCTAATATGATGACCTTGCCCCGCGGTATCGTCTTGCTGGAGCGCCGAGTTAGAGGTCACGCAATCGATCCACCAGAACTTGTGCCTCAACCTAATATTAGGATGAAGCACAATGAGAAATTTTGCGCCTATTGATGGCACTTTTCATGTTCAAATAAAAATATATACTAGGTAGTTATGTTCCGTTCCATTAGATAGATAAATCAACACAATTTATCACAAATGAAATGGAATATAGTTATGGATTATTGGGTGTTATTGCTGTCCAACTGGATTCATCGCTTTCGTATCGCAATTCCTCTGACACACACCAATCACACCGGGGTCGTTGATGAAGATGTTACTGCATCTGAAAGACTTCTGAATGGAGATATGATAGTCTATTGTCAACTGTGTCTTGCATGACTCAATAGGACTGTAGAACTATCCCTGCATCTGATTGAAAGGAGATCCTGAGATTTGTTTAGACGAGATCTACTCCAAATGTTCTGTCACCTTGGTTCATAGTATTCATTTGACCAGGATTTTGGCCGAAAGGATATCCTGTAGTTGATATTCTCACAATCTTTTACATTTTATATGGTACCTTGTCCGTATGGCAGTGGTTGGTAAGGCGCGCCTTGAATAGGAACATTCTGATTGAAATTGTTGCCTGCAAGTAACTCTTTAGGAATCGTCTATTGAATCAGTTAACCTTGTCCCACTGGTTGATAATTGTAGAGCTGACCAGGATTCTGGTTGTAAGGGCTTCCTGTTATTGATTGATTACTCAGAAAATAGACACAAGACAACGTTAGATACCTTGGCTAAGATAATTAGGTGGTTGAGGTTGGAATGACTGTTGGCGGATAAAGTCTGTTTTCCGTGCATGACGCTGTTTGGGATTCCAATTGATTTGGGACACTCGAACACCGCTGGGTGGTCTTATTGTCCTGGGCACACCTCAAAACAGACCATTTAATCCGTAATGGGCTTCATAAATGTGTTATTTGGCCAAAGAATGCGCTCTCTTCAATAGTCTTGCTGTAGCGAGGATTACAACGAAGAATATTGAAGTGGCTAGTCGATCAGGAGGCGAATTTTTCATTGCGTTATTTCGAAGAATTCTTGAAGAACACATCAATTGTTAAATGTCTTCGGGGACTATTGTTGGATTGAAAGGATGCTGATGTTGGCAATAGAAGTATGTATGAAGGCTTACAAAATCAGCGGATGAAAGGGAACATGTTCTTGTGACGAAACATTTGTTTTTATTGATTAAATATGATATTAGTCATTCGATGTGCAGATGAAGGCCTTTATTCCATTCAACACGACAAATACTGTCCTTATCTTCTTCCTCATTTTCCTCGACAATCAGAAATGCACTCTGCCTTCTCACTCGGTTTGTCTCCCCAAGTTATGAGACATCTGCAATATTTTCACATTGTTAGAAAATAGACACGAATGGCAGTCTATTGAAGATGTGTTTCTTCATCAGCGCACCTTCCAATGCAATTCTGTAGTTTTTGTGCCCTCTCATTGGGTCCGCCCTGTAAACTTCGCGTTTGCTCTTCAATGGTCCAGCAGAATTTGCTGAATCAACATTAAATTAATGATGCTTCACCCGAATTTAGCTGGTCGTCGTAGTTTGGACACGCGTGAAAACCGTTCTTTAGACATGGGCTCCTACATGGCTAAATGTTTTTGATGGAAACTGACCGGACACGCCGACAGCGAGGATTGCTATGAAGAGTACGCAAAGCCACGATGATAGAGCGACCATGTCAGAAACAGAAGGGATACTGAATGAGCGAATCGTTCAGCATTCACAGTTGTTCGCTGCTAGATGAAATGCGTGGGAATAAAATGATTTGGACGATTTTTCGTTGTTTTTGAAATTAAGGGAAATGAAATACTGCGATTTTTGAATATGTATCATAACTATTTTATTAGTCTGAAGAGTAAACATTCTTCACTGAACGGTCTCTTGCTCCGGGATTGAAAAAAATGACATTGAAGTCACTGGACATTCATTCTAAAGTTTTATCACCATCATTTTGATGTGTTCAAGAGGCACATGCACATTACCTATTGGTTGAATGTTGTCACCCCTGAAGTGACCACATTCTCCTCGTTTCCCCCACTGTGGTCAATCATATTGGGATCGATTGCGATGATTTCACGACATGTCAAACAATCCCATTCCTAGTGCAAAAAGACCTGCGCATAGGTAATTTGCGCGGCACATTCGTAATAACTTCTTGCTCGGACGAAAAGCCTAGGATTTTAGTGGATGAGGAGATGATTGTTTCTTTAGCAGATTGATGGTGAGAAGAATAATCATGATTCGTCACTCGGAATTTGCTCCCAGAATTCCTTGTCCACGTCATTAGAGTCTCTCTGCCGATAATCGGCTCGATAATGAAGAATGATAATCGAACACAATGAGTGCAGAACAGCCATGAGAAATAGAAAAGGGAATTGGTGGGCAGTCATTGCAGAGAATGAGATCCAGATGGTCAAAAGAATGTAATTCTCGTGTGCAAAATCGAAGTTTAATAGCGTGACAACAATGGAACTGTGATATAATACATGATGTTATTGGTAGAAAACGAGAATTGTTATTCGATGAAATGTTTTTATAACATTCAGCCATGATTAAGACTCGTAACAACTGTAGCCAGGGGTCCTTAGCGGGTTCCCGGTTTTCCCCATTGTCGTAAACATTCGGCAACGCATGTTTCCATCTCTCGCGGTTTGTCATACCAAGTAAAGAAGCATCTGCAACATTTTGACGTCATAAGATAATTGTCGTCGATAGAAGTCCATTGAAGTTGCATTTCATCATTTCTCTACCTGTCAATACACGATTTGTCGACTTTGATCCTTTTCATTATTGGGTGCGCCCTGGAACGCGGCACGTTTGTTTTCAATAGTCCACCAGGGTTTGCTGAATCAACATATTCCTAAAAGTATCGAAGCTTCATCACACTAAATTAGCTGGTCACTGTAGCTCGCCTCAAACCCTTCGATTTTGCATTGGGTCCTTCATGACTAAATCTTCTGATAGAAACTGACCGGACACGTCGACAACGACGATAATTACGAAGAGTAGACAAAGCCACGATGATAGAGCGACCGTGTCAGAAAACGAAAAGATACAGAATGAACGAATGATTCCACATTCACTATATACGGTGCTAGATGAAATACGTGGGAACGAAGTGAGTGACGTTTTTTCGGCGAATTTGACAAAAAATATTTAATTGACGTGATTTTTGAGTATGCATCATAACTTCATATTTGGCTAAAGAACGAGCATTCATCCTTCAGTTCATCATCAACTGCTACATCGATTAAAATAAATAATATTGAAGTCACTTGACATCAAACTTTATCACTTCATTTCGACGAATGCATTCTCTGTTCAAGGCGACAACATTCATGGTTGAATGTATTCATCCGAATCTATGGTGACAGTCACTGGATTGATCACGCGATCCTTGCAGTTCCCTTCACAGTATTCGATCACATTGGGATCGTTAACGAAGATTTCACTGCATTTAAAGCATTCTGAATTTCATTTTTTTTGAAAGAAGTGACATACTTCTCGCTGCACGTTCGAATTTCCTTTTCTTGTTCGGGCGTGAGCCTCTGGAAAGATGAGCCGATGATTGGTTCTTTAGTAGTCTGAGGATCAACCATCATTCGATATTTCATCCTATTGGTTCTTCTAGGCCAAGCTAAAAAAATACTGTATTTTCTTACAACCAACTCAAAATAATGAAATGTGCTAACTGGTGACAGGGACGATGATGAAGATGACGAGTAGAAGGAACGGGAGTCGAGAGGGGGCAGCCATGCAAGATAATGAGGATTCTGATGGGTGGAACTGATTCACATTGGCAAAATATATACATAAAATGTTTGCATTTGTTCAATGGGAATGTGATGAAAAGGATGTGGTTATTGGTTGCAAATGGAACTGTCATACGACGTAAATGCCTTTATCCCATTCATATGGACAAAGAATCTGTGCAATTAGCTGTTGCATTAGCAGTAAACGATGTGTTCCCAATGACAATCGGCTAAGCAAGATGACAAGGCAACTGCAACATTTTCTACACAGTTGCAGCATGTACTTATATATGCCAGAAATGCTAATCAATCAAAACTTGTTTAAAGGGAAATTTGTATCCATATATTTGTTACCTACTAAAGGAGGGACCAATGAAACATGTAACTTTGTTTCAGGTCTGGCCGAGCCCATTCGAACTCTCTTCATTGACAATGAAATTGCATTCGATGACACTCAATTCCTTAAAAACGACGAGTGGTGGGCAATGAAGAATAACTTTGTGAGTGCAGTGCAGTCTTTCATTTCTTTAATTAATTAATTTGAAATTACATGACACTCAGATACCAATGTCAACAATTTCATGCAGATTTGAGCATGAGATGAAGCATATTTGAAAGTTTACATTCAGACATTCGGCCAGGTTCCCTGTCTGAAGGACGGAGACTTCGAGATTCCTCAGTCGGGAGCCATCCTTCGTCATATCGCGAGGAAGCATGGTCAGAGTTGTTGTTTTGCTCTTTTCCAGGCAATTGGCGATGAGAATACACACCTACGTTTCATGCTACGCGAAAAATAAAACCTAATTACGAAAAATTGAACCTAATTCTAATTAGTAATTAGACACGCTTTTGTCATGAAAAGTCTAAAACATACTCACTTGACAACGTAATATTTGTGTAGAGTCTTGAAAAATAACTTGATTCAACTGACCTTCCAGGTCTCGCTGGAGACACTGAGGAGGAGAAGACATTTGCTGACTTCTTTGCTGAGGGAATCAAGGATCTCCACATCAAGTACACCAATATGATCTACAGGGAATACGTGAGACCACTCATTTCAAAATATACCCTTTTGAATAGTTTCTTACATAATTTGAAAGTCCGAATCGCTATTGAGGATCGATTGTTCGAGAATTACATAACAGTTTATCAACTCTATGAAACACATTTGTATCTAATAGGATAAAATCGACGAGATAATTCAGGAGAAGAAGGACGAATTCCTTGCCATGACCTATCCCGTGGAATTGGGGAGAATGGAGCAACTGCTGAAGACACACAAGGAAGGACAAGCATTCGTTCTGGGAGATAAGGTACACAATAAGTTTTATTACAATTATGGAAACAAATAATAGTGCAAATAAATAGGAATTTTTCTATGTCTGCCTATATTCGGAGGCAAAGCTACTCATTAAAAAAAGATGCATCACAATGGTGTAAATGTGTGGTGGATGAGAATTGTAATCCTTTCAGCTCTCGTACACGGACTATGTTCTCTTCGAGGAATTGGACATCGCTTTGATCCTTTCTTCCACTTCCCTTGATGCATTCCCCACACTCAAGGCATACCACGAGAGATTCGCTGCGAGACCCAATCTCAAGGTCGGACAGGTTTCACAACAAATATTACAGACGTATTGCGTTCAATCGATATAAATTAAATTGTAACCATCCGCACAGTGCAATAGTTAGAATCGCGACAAAAAAACAGTCCGTTTTTATAAGTAAGATGAGAATGAAATATCTCAAAGTAAATAAGAATAAAATTAGTTATAGATAACCCAGTAGCAGTAATTGCGTTTAAATGAGATTGTAATTGACCTTTCAGGAGTACTTCTCCTCTCGCAAACTACCCGTGAACAACAATGGAAAGCAGTGAGGAAAACATGAGTGCAATGACTATCCAACCAGTATGTGACGCAGTAGAATTGTTATTTGTTCGTAACACTTCGATTATTTACTGTATTCAAAGTAGATTCAATTACACAGTGCTCGAATGCATCCAAACAATAGACAACATGATAATTTTTAGTTTCTTCCCAGGTTGTTTCTATCCGAGAAGGGGGAGCAAAATATTGTAAAGTGGTTTGTCTGCATCAATTTTTGTATATCGGTTTTTTGCAAGAAACGATGTTGGTTCAATAATGTTGAAGCAATAACGTCTTCATCTAGTTGCAATGATGGTTGTGATAAATATGTAGTGATTACTGAGAGCGGATGCACACGACATAATTCAATCATTGCATTAGTTTGCCTAGTAGGCAGTGCCTACGTTGAGATTTCTTGAATGAGAGATCTTCTTGATTTATCGGAGTATCAAGATAGAAGTTTAACTGGAGTTCAAATAAATGAAAAAATATGTGTTGAAAGTAATATAAATGAAAAAGTAACTGGCTATCTTGTCATAATCACTACCCCGGAAAATTCGGCCTTGTGCTTTTTGTTTTCTAGTTGCTGCAGAAGCTTAAAATTATCTGTTTTATATTTAGCCTCACATTTCAAACACGAATGAGTTGTTCCCATTCTGTTGCAAGAGAACCGAGATTCGTGACATCAACTGCATTTGGGAGTCCCGAACGGAACTGTCATCACTCTTCATTTGCATTCCTCCCCTTTCACTTCATTCCTCCCACACTCTTCTGATGTTCTCGCAGAGCGGACAAATACTTAGAGAATCGTTTGGGGAGCGGACAAATACTTAGAGAATCGTTTTTTTTTATTCATTGCCTAACTCGATCATCTCCGAGACGTGAGATCTTTGCGTGTAGTCGAGAATTCGGAAATCTACCACGATGATGGTGGAATACGAAATGATAAGAACAGATTCGTCATTGTTACAATCTATGTCCAATGTAGTGAAGAGCTTGAAGATATGTACCATCCAAAAAAATAGGAGAAAATGCTAATTCTAGGGTGTCGCATATGAGTCGTTTAGTGCATTCGTCGTGTCTCTTCTCTCCGAGGAGCAGGTGTCTACAAAATACATAGACAACCGCTCCTCAGAGAGTAGAGACACGATGAATTCACTAAACGACTCATATGCGACACCCTAGCTAATTCCTGTTTTGGCAGTGCTAAAATCCAAAAGAGTATGCATGTAAAAAGGTTTCGCGAAAATTATTATTATTCCTTCATTATTATTTATTATTGTGGAAAACGGAAGTGACAAATTCCATGTCTCCAGTTGATTATCCGAATATATTTAGGACTCTTGAAACATATCTGAATGTGAATGCGACCATAATGTTTCATCGATATTTCGGTTGGTACATGTTCAAATGTGTCCAAAATGATTTTTTTAAACGATTTTAATTAGTTTACATCGAAATAATTTGAAAAATAGCTCAAATTCGCACTTCAGATACGTTTCATGATTCCAATATAAAGAAATGTACACTTTGCGATCATCCATAGGTAGGACCAAAACTCGCCATGTGTACCAGCTCTGTCACTTCCGTTTTCCACAATAAAATATCGAAGAAGACTATTCGTGTTACCAGCTACTAAACGGAATTACCGAGGAATAAATATTGGTCGTGAAACTTATACTCATCCGATATTTTTACACTTCGTATTGTAAAACATATGTAGGTGCATATTTTGTTATATTTTGCGCGTTTGGTGCATTCATTTCCTCTTTAGTTGTGTTGAAGATGAGTGCAGGAGTAGTCTCACGAGGACACTTTCATTGTTGCGAGTGGAATGGGGGAGGATCTCATTGAGTAGAGTGGGGGGAAGGGAGGACACAGGGCACACTCTACTATGGATGAAGATGGACACAATATGAGGACTCTAGGATGATCATTTGGTTTTGTGCCAGTGGATACTGATATTCGCGAATATATTGTGAATCGATTCCCTATTTCGCCTCCGAGCAAAAAAATAAAACATAAAAATAATTTTTCCGATATCTATACCCTGAAACATAAAAAAATAACTTCAGTTATATCACACACGAGACGAAAGAACAAATGTACAATTGTTTCAAACATGTCTCAAGTGTAAAGTAACCTTGTAATTTTTAGAAGCCCAGAAAAGCACTTCTTCAGCGGCTAAAGAAAATTTCCGCGGAATAAATGATGGCTGTGAAACTTATACTCAACCGCGTCGACTTTGTGAGCTCTCTTCTTCCTTCATCCAAGGCAACTCTTGAACTCACTGACTGTCACTCCCCTCTACCAATCGGTCCTCTCTCTCCCTTGAAGTACAACCACTCGTGAGGGAGGAGAGAGGGTAGAGTGACTGAGTGCTGTTCCCCCTTCTTCCCCTCCCTTCCCCCCACGACAGCGCATCGATTAAGTCCCACGAGGGCTTCAGAAGGTAGTGGAAAGAAAGGGGGAAGGGGAAGGGAGGGGGGGGGACTCCATTCCCTCTTTATTACCCTTCCTCATCTGGAACCACCACACACATGTGTCCCCCTTCACTCATTTCACGCTTTTCATTGCCTTGATTTCCCGAACTACGAGAGGCCTTTTGCTACTGGGAATACACGCAATCCTTTCATTGTGAGTTGTTCAAGTAGTGTTGGGTGCAATTGGTAATCCGGATAATCTCTTCCCTTCGTTCAAATTTTTGCTACCAAGTTAGTTAGATACAACTAAATGTATTATCAGCATTATTTCCCGTTTGCATTAATTATTGTGAATTATTGTGAGTTAGCACAAAAATATCTAGTGTACGGAAAGCAAACAGAAGTGCATTTTTCTCTTACCTGATTCCCCCGGAGTGGTTGTCCATCTTATGCGAGAGCCAATCGCTTCGAGGGAATTAGGCGACAGAAAATGCTCTTATAGTCGCTTTCCGTAACCAAATTGTTTATATTATTATCGTGTTATTTGGTCGTCTTTATTTTCAGCGCGAGAGTTGATCCCATTGCTGGATTGTTCTCTTGTTATATAATGCGTTATAACGTATCCATCACACGCAGGATACCTCATTGTTTTTTTTTATTTTCAATACAAAACATGATCCCATTGCTTAGTCTCCTGTTCTCTAATTATATAATGCTCCTGAAACGTATCGTTCCAATCATTTCCTTCCTACTCCTCACCCGACTATAGTAGCATCATTGCATTCATCTGTCCGGGAATGATTGTGGGTGGTGCAATGGATGATTTCGGCTTATTATCACCCCCGCCTTTCCCCATCTTGGTCTTGTGCACGGAAGATCGTCACGAGTACTGTACGAACTTCGAGGTCTTTGTTCTTCTTCCTGTATTCTGAGTGGGGTTGTACTTGGATGAAATGGTAACAATTTCAATCACGAGACAGTGTTTTTCGCTTTCGTCAGTCGTGGCTTCTATAGTAAGATTGTGTAAACTACAGATTGCTTTCCACTTGCGACTGTAATATAAACTGACAGTCTTCTTCCCCTCCACCCCCTCTTTCGCCCTCTCACATAAGCTCATTCATTGACTGTCTGAAATAGTCTACTTCCCACGATTCTTTTGTCACTTTCGCAATTACTACTAGAAGTCTGTTCTGATCATCGATCTATGATCTCTTTGGTGTCAATCCATTCGTTATTATTCGCCAGAATGATCGACATCTTTAATAATTTAAAACTTTTTTCCAATTCAAGCGGCATGCCTAGCTAGATTCATCTCTAAGATTTTTAAAAATAATGTTATAAAAGTCCTATACGATCCATACAGCAATGACCAAGAACATGTTTCAATTTTCATCATTTCTTGAAGCATAATATCCACCTTTTTGGTTGAAGATGAGTCAGACCTCTAACGAACGCACTTATCGAGTAGCATTCCTTCCTGCACAGAATTGCTGTGTCATAATCAGTCGTGAGCTCAGAATCCCAAAACGAATCCACTTATTCATCTCATGTTCACTAAGACTCCTACGTATAGTCGTGATCGTCGGTCTTCTCTGCAAATTTCGGCTTATGATACTATTCACGGGTACTCAGAAACCCTCATATTCACATGATCTTAGTAAAAAAATGCGTTTCTAAATCGATAAAAAGTGCATTTCTCATTCGTCTAATCTTTGCAGCACATTTGTCTATCGAACGCACAGACAATCGCTCAGCGGAGAATAGACGAATGAGAAATGTACTTTTTAAACGCTAATGCGTTAGTATCAAGCGCTGTGACCTCAGCCTCATATTCAGCAGGTTCCATCCTCATTTGATATGCATATGCGGATGTGAGTGAATAGGGAGCTAAACATATCAATCTGCATTCTTTCGTGCAAACGTCTTGATCGAAGACCTTGTCTTGCAAACGTCCAATTATGGAGAGAGGCCTCGTATGCTGACAAATGAATGGCTGTGTCCATTCGTCTAATTCACCCCTGCAATCCTTTTCCATGTCCATCTACGTAGTCACCCAGGGCAACAATTTGCGAAGGTCTCCATTTTGTGCTTCGGTCACAATACGGAAGTGCAAGGCACGTGAGCCCTACTAGGTCATGAGATGGGGGAAATGGCCTCTCATTATTGCCTCAATTTATATTCATATCCACTAGTCACATTGAAGACGGGGCATCAAGAGAGGCCTTAGTCTATAGATAAAATAACTGTCTTTCAAGTCCCAATAAAATCTTTGAGCCTTAATTTTTTCTTGCTTCTCAAGTCTGGAAACAGTGTAAGTTAGGATAAATCTGTTCAATTTCGCTATAGAAGAGAAGAATGTCTCTTGACTTGCTTCTTAACTGTTTGTGTACATCTTCCCGTAGTGGGTCATAACTGTTTATCGCCTCCTTTTGATCAGTTTCGTTCTTTTGCGGATGCTCTACGTTCGTATAACTTGTCGCTATTGCAAGTGAATCGATTTGATAAGAACCATTTCGGTTGAAGACAACTTCACAATTGCAGTGAATAAGTCTGTTGTGCCATCATCATAGCGTAAATGTTCATGGTGCAGTTGTTTTTTCACTGGACCCGTCCCTCCACAATTATGGTCCAATCCAAACATTCTAATGTTTCAGAAATTGTGAAGCGATCCTTCCTTCATCATTGCCTCAATAAGGCTAGAATTTATCTCTCTTTCCAGTCTCAAAGTCAAATTTCCTCCCACTCCCCCACCATTTTGCATGCGGCGGGAATAATTGACAATCGCGTGACTTCTGTGTTTTCCTCTGAATTGCTCCATTATGGACTCCGTTATATTGGATGCTCCCCACTCAGTCAGTCTCATTCCACTCCTCTAAGCGGTCCTCTATAGCCGATAGAAAGACATTCACAGGGCTTATCCCGTATGCATTGACAGTTGAGACCACCTCATTCAACCGTTCATCTCTTTCAATGGGACTCTTCCATTCAGGATACTTTACTGAATAGAAGAGGAAATGGAAAGGATCTTTAGTCTAGTCTTATGGGTTCTTTTCACACTGGCATCGCACTTGGCAGAATACTGTAACGAATTTCAAGAAAATATTGTCAAAGTTGTTCGCGTCAACAATGGTGTTTTCCATTCGATTGAGCAATTAAGTCATCAGTGAAACATATTTTGTCGAGTTTTATGCCTTTTATTCGTTTTGGCATATGAGTGAGAAATCACGGATTTTGTTGAAGTGCAAGATGCATTCACATTGGATTTTTCTCGGAAAGATTCACCTCCATGTCCTAATCCAATCATTCATTCGATGTTCTGAGAAATGAGGGTTTTGCGCACTTCCTATGCTTCCTGTGGTTGTTTTCGAACGTCTGTGTCCCCTTTCATCCCTGAGACTGCTGTGTTGCACTCTATATAGAAAATACCGTCTCTCGGGTGCATTATGGAATTTCTAAAGATTTCATAATTATCTTTTCTCGCTGACAATTGGACATTGCTTAGAATTGTTTCTGCTTTTCATGATTTACTGAAGCAGAAATGAACGGAGCCATCCATTCCCTCGAATGAATTTCTCACATTCAGCATAATTACACGGTTTCGTATCCGCTATCTTAGTGAGATTGCCACAGACTTAGCCGGCCACTCAACTAGAAATAACGTGCGACATTTGGCAAGCTCTGCTGCTCTGTGACAGTCACAGTTGACAGACTGCCAAGTCTGCTCGCTACTCATAATCGATGCTGTGTCAAAATTCCCTTACTGATGGACTGATGTCTGATGATATTATCAATACAAGATCAAAGCGATAATCACGTATTTTTGCTTTTGGCAATCTTTATCATATCGTTGAAACACATCCATTCCTTGCACATGCAACATTTAGAAACTTCTTCTTCATTTTTGTTTTAGCTACTTTGCCTCCTATTGAATTCTAACTGCTGTGACTAATCCTCCACCTGTCATTTAAAAAATATACTATACCTAACATCATAAACGGGGTCATACATCTCCTATTGATTTAACTTATTCTATCTATACTTCATTCGACCATCTTTTTTTATCATGTATATCCAACCACCATCTCCACCCATTTCCGTTACGTAGATACTTTGCCACCACTATTAATCGTTCTCTTCATATCGTCATTCCCCGTCCTTAACTTCCTGATTGATCTCGTCAGATTCTTCGACAGTGATGCACCCAAGGGAGCGAATACCGTAACCACGTCTTCCTCCCGCAACAACCCTTCCACTCGTTCCGGACGCAGTTCCGACTACCATATGCCCATATTCAATCCCCCGGAATACGTGAGAATGTCCCCGAATGAGAGTCAAATGCAACTAATCAACATGGATGGAAGTCAGGAGCCATCTACTCCAAGGTATCTTGTAGTCTTTCTAATATTGAATGGACCTCGACCTGATTAGAGAATAACTGAACGATGATTGTTTTCATCGCACCAGACATGAGTCCATTAGTACGAAAAATCACGACTTGTTTGAAGTTCTTTTTTTCTCTTATTAAGTCGAGACTTTCTCTAGGGATAGACCATAAATTGCCTGTCATACTCTTGTTCTCAAATGCGAATATAAAATTGAAACATTTTCACTTCTTTCAGCGGTTCTCCCTGCTTCAACGAGTCCAATGGCTCTCCATACGTTCCCACGACTGAACCAGGACCAAAGATTCCCGGAGTCGGATATCGATCCGGAAAGGTACGATAGATATCATTTCATTGGGGAATTTCAATGAGAGGTTGTTTGCGTGCTGGGCAGTGTGGACTATTTGTGAGTTCCACTGATACCTCTGCTCACTTCGTCGATAAGCAAATACCCTTTGTATCTTTCGACCTCTCATCAAAATATCACTCACTAGTGGTATCAACAGTCCTTGCAAGAGTGTGATTGTCTATACAAAAATGAGACAACCGCTCTTGTGTGAGTGAATGGGTGCCGTTCCTCCCCCTCTCTTCATCCTCTTTGCTATATTCATTCCATAGTCGAATGGGCTCTCCCCGTGCGTGTTCGCGACTAATTGAGGTTCGGAACAAAACTGTAATCGTCCTCCTTTTTCAATTCTTTGATATTGCACCCGAAACATTTTGAAGTTTAAAATGCATTAGTTCTGTTTCAAACAGACCACTTAGGCACGGAAAAGTTGTTGAAACAATGTTCCGGAAGCACCCATGTTCCCAGTAAAACCAAATGAACTTCATTATTGACAGTCGTTTGCCACCCAATGAGCTATCAAAATCACCCCAAACTCCCTCTCTTCTCTATTCTCCCACTGTCTGTTTGTATTCTGTGCCACTTTTGAATCGTCGCTTCTGATCAGCCCCGCCCCCTTTCGAATGACAAATCAGATGCAATGAATGAGACGTACCAGAGGGGCAATCTGACTCCACAGAGTCAATCTGACCCAGTGGAACCACTCTGCTACAGTATCCTAATGTCCCCCTTCAAGGGCTCTATTCTATGGTGGAGGGCTCGTACCTTCTTCGAGAAGTTCCTCCTCGTCGTCCTTTTCGTCTTGCTATGCGTTCTGGCTGTGCTCCTCGCGTTGGTCGTACGGTACGCCAGAGGTGAACTTTTTAAATTATTTTTGTTATTCAAAACCTCTCGTTTCCACTATGCAATCAAATCATCTTGCATTTTTTGAGCGAAATAGGGTCAGTGAAACATATTGGAAATTCGGTAGTCCTTCATATTTCCGAGGAGTACCAATGCACTGTGGTGCATTGGTTCTACTCGGAAATATGAAGCAACAGATCTGAAGCAATAGCGTCTTTTGTCCGCTGTACGAGCCAAGTCCACTACAGCAGTACTCCTTTGGCCATAGAGTAGTGGTAAATTGTCCCGAGGCACAATGGGCGGCTTCAATAGAGTGAGAATGGAACAACAACCATGCTTTCGCGATTGCCGACCGACGATTCATAAGCCGATTTGCATTTGATGGCCGATAGTAACAGCTGTACATGTACCTAGGAAGGCGATTCGATTTTTATTAAAGAAGCCGTAAAGGGAGATTTATTTGCACACACTTTTGGATATCAGTTTCTCCAATTCCCTTACTCTCTCGTTGTCAGAGTAGACCGCTCTGACGACGGGAAAGTGGGGGAATTGGAGAGACTGATATCCAAAAGTGCATGCAAATAAATCTCCCTTTACGGCTCCTTTAATTAGCAGAAGCAGATTTGGATTTTAATGAACCTCATGGAAAACCTTTTTTTCTCCTAGTAATCATGAAACATATCCGAAGCGTATTTTGCAGAGGCTCGAACGGCCGAGTCTCTTCTTGCCTCGACTACCACTGTGGCTCCCACTGTCGAGACCACTCCGTCATCTACTACGACTCTTCCATCGAGAACTACGATCAAACCGGAACCAGATGTGTGCACTACAAGTGGATGTGTGAGGGCGGCCAATTATCTGGTGAGAGGAAAGATGAAACATATCCAAATCGGGTTGCACAAATGCAATTTGTCACGGATACACAGAAGGTTTTCTAAACAGACGTAGAGCAATATTGAAAATGACAAAAAGACACATTCAGAGGGTCAAAATTGAAAAGAAAGGACACTCGTATTTTGTGATTGATTTGTTCTCACGGAAAGGATCATTGAGGGATCACTCCCCATTCTTGCACTTTCTGTCTGTGCAACAAAGAATGAGGAGTGAAAGTGATGTTGAACGAAAAGACTTCCAATTGTTAGAGAATAGATGAAACTCTGCAAATCAAAAGTTCACAGAAAACCCACATCTACTTTTGAGCTTGACTTATTCTCATTCTATCGAATTCCTCCATAACCATCTCTTCAAAAAACCACTAGGGTTGGCATTATGTATGCGGGATAATATATGTTTCAAGGAAGATATACAACATATAGGGCCACACATAGCTGATTTCGAATAGAAACATCCAATCCTAATACCCACTATCGATAAAATCATTTAGTTGGATGCAATGAATTCATCTGCCGATCCATGTGAGAACTTCTTCGAGTACGCGTGTGGCCAATGGAACTATGCCCATCCAATACCAGATGATACTCCTGTCTATGGAACATTCTCATATGTCAGGGAGATTGTCAGACAGCAACTAAGAGGTTTGTATCATTCATCACATACAGCGTCAGAACCAGCGAAAACGTTTCGTAAAAAGCATTATCTGTGTTCTTTGTATCACAACTGAAAAATCTCCAAAATGTATACGCACACGTCACACTCGAAATGCATGATGTATTCTATTCTCAAGTAAAACAGGAAGAACATAATAATTAAAAATAGTTTATCCATGTGCTTTCAGTCTCCCTTGAATCCGATGTTCGTTCTCCTTCAAATGCAATTCGCATGGCCAAGGCAGCATACAAGATCTGCATGAATACGACCGAATTGGACTCTTTGAAGTCGAAGTGAGTACAATAAATAAAACCGATTCAATCGATACCGAAGTCATACGGTAGATGATCAACCGTAAGATGCATGATTTCACACTAAACGAGATGTTCAAGGTTGCTTCTGGAGTCTCTGACCAGTCTCGGTGGATGGCCTCTCATGGAACAGGGAACATGGAAAGTGGAAGAATTCGATCTCACAGCGCTATTGGCCAAAACGAGGTTAGACAGCCGTGTTTACACTGAGAATTGTGAACGCCCATTCTGTAATTAGAGTACCCGGAGATTCATTCTGTTACCCAGTCACAGTTTAATCTATGGCTAGACGACAGATTCAACCTGTGGGTATTCAATCTACAGATTAGTCGGCACATAATTTTCGGTGTGTATAAGTTCTATTAGTAAATAATGGAACTGGGAGCTAGGATTAACGACAATGGGAATTCAAATAGATCTTATTAAAGGAGCTGTCCCACGAACTTTTTCGAGTATAAACTAGAAGCACAGCTTGACCGGTTTCCTCATTAGAAGATATTTTGTGAAGGTTGCATGTACTTACGAATGTTCCCTGACTTGATGCAGCGCAAGGATGTTTGAAAATTACTGTAGTTGAACGGATCTTTGATCAGGGAGGAAGGGTGTAGAGAGAGGAGAGGGAAGACGAAGAGAGGACGAGAGACCGGTAGATCAAGAGAGAGGCCAGAGAGAATGGAAGGAGGGG
>JACMIF010000397.1:0-14470 GCA_014805445.1 Diplogasteroides magnus | reverse complement strand
TCCTTGTCAGAGTAGACCGCTCTGACGACGAGAAAGTGTGGGAATGGAGAGAAGTGATAACGAAAGTGCATGCAAAACAATCTCCCTTTCTGGCTCCTTTAAGATCTTCCGTGTGATCGGCGTTCTCTCCAACTTCCCAGCCTTTGGAGAGGCCTTCAAATGCAAGACGGGAACTCCCTTGAATCCCGACAAGAAATGTACCGTATGGTAATCGATAATGAATCGATAAGTAGTCGATTTACCTCATCTTTCTGATCTGTTGACTGAAATCTCGTCTTTTCTGTCATTTGTGACTCGACATCGGAATGTGTTTCTAGTCAGTTTTATGTTATAAAAGGCCGCTTTACAAGAAATGACAGAGTAAATTCCCCTGATTGCAAGTTCTATGTTGACTTCGTTTTGTTGTTGTACATAGTTTTATTCCCATTTGTGGGGTTCGTCGTTCCGCGTAATCCTTCCATCCGTGTTTTCCTTGTTTAGCGGTGCATTCTACCCTTTCCCACTATCGTACCCAGCCTGCCCTTAAAATACGACACCAGAAATATTGTTTTCCACTTGTAACTTTAATTTTGGATGAGATTTAGACTTGTTAAGTTATCTAGAAACATTGCTTGTCATCTCGAAACATAGCTGCACAGAAATAGGAAAATCGTCTATGGGAGGCAATATTTCCCAGAAATATTATACTTTACAACTATCGATAGTCGTTCTGGAACGGTAGTGATTTCGTGCAATTATTATCATTTATATTCGTGTTACCATTCAGTTTTGTTTTATCGTCTATTTACGAAGAAATGCTATATTTAATGTGAACCATCTACGATTAGAATTGAATCTTGGGATTGCAACTTTTCATTTATACACATTCATTTAATTTCCTGTGATCTACGACAGTCAATCGTACCATTTTGCTTATGTCGAAGTTGCAATTTCAACATGTTACCCCTCCAAGATTTGTTTCCACACGAATCTTGCCCATATCAATCCAACCTTACCGTATCCGAGATCCAAGAAAGTACAGATCTAGTTCAATGACGTCACAACTCACCTTTCCAAGCTGCAAACTGAAAAATTAATGTCACAGCAATTCGCATCTACGAGCTTTTCGTTTTGCCATCGGTAGTATTTTGAAAACATGCCTTTGTTTGAACCCACAACGTTTCATGTTTTTCCGTCCAATCGGGATCAGTGAGATTATTTAGAGAATTTCGAGAAATGAATTTCCGACCAATTGTTGAGTATACGCTGAAACATGAATGAAATCGTTATTTATTCTCACATCAATTTAATTATGAATAAAGCAACATTTATTATAAAAGGAATTCGTAACGGAAAGAAAAATGCATAATTATTGTCTGTTTAATTCAGACTGATTGTATAAGGCGAGCGAAACTGAATGAATCACGAATGCGTAGACAACAGAACAGCTTCACGTCCTATAGCGAGACCCTACAACATAACCAAAAAGAGAATTTGAATCAATGATGAAATTTCAAGAGTACAAAAATCTTGTGAATCAGTTCTCTGTCTACTCTACTTGGCATTTTATTGCACTGGTAAAAGAAATTATGATACTACTGGCGTAGTGGATTACTGTATCAAATACATAGCTTTATCTCTTTGTCTCACGATACGACAAAGAATGATGGAGGGAGCAAATCGTATTTAGTTATGTTTCATGCAATGGATAAAGTCGTGATTCATAACTAAGCAATCCCTCATTCATCTACTTGCGATGCAGCATGGACGTCATCTTCTTTCCCTTTCCACTGCCAGAATTGCCACTCCTGCAACGAAGATGAGAGTGATTATCGATTCATTTGTTGGTTAGGTCAAAGATGCAACAAATGCCGTACTTCTTCGGCGACTTCTTGCTGCCAGTCTTCTTGTTCCTGCGGCCGAGCAGCGACTTTCCCTGCTTTTCTGCTTTCTGCTGCAAAGTTTGGTCTTCAGAACTTACAGTAACCACCAATCGATAGAATCTTATTGATTAGTAAATTGACCCTTACGCACGCAGGAGGAGCGTGGTAGAAGGGACGAGACTGAGTCGATGCGTGAGCTGAAGAGTATTACGATTGTCCTTATTCATGACAATCAATTCTCCATATCTACTGTAGGACTACGGTAACTGACTCCTGACGGACGCTTCGGGAGGCAGAGACATGAGCGGCTTGGTTGGCTTGTAGATGATCGCATCGCGAGGAACAGATCTTGAACGGAAAGATCGACATACTGTATCGATTGATTAAGAGGGGATTACGATAGCCTAGGATACTGTACTGACAGCGGCATGGCGGGCTCCTTCGCGTCCTTGGACGACGGGTCGGGCAAACCACAGCGAGGGTAGCGAGCCTGATGATTAGCGAATCAATCAATAATTCAGGAGGTCTACGGTAGCTTGATCGATCGATACCTTCTTGTGCTCGGCCATCATGCAGACGCGCGATCCGTTCTTGCATGCGAAGCAGCGAGCGATAGCTGCGACCACCTGGAGAGGATTACGCTAGGAATCAATCGATAATCGTGACACATTTCAACGTGCGTCGCTGTAGTATTAGCCTCACAATAAGCCGAGAAGGATAATCAATCAATAAATGATGCAGATTACGGTATCCTGACATCTTCATTCATTCGCAGTGCCCTCGCTCGCTCCAGAATGAATGCACGCTGGACTGGATGGAGGAAGTCAGTGCGCACGAGGTAGAACATCGAAGGAACAACGGTCGACTGATGGGGCTGCAATATGGAATGAGGGCATCGCACACGAGACGGGTAGCCAGGGGCACTCCTCCCAACTATCGATTGGCTTTCGATCGATACCTGTCCAGCCAGCCAGAGGAGCATGGCATCGACGAGATTGACCTCGTTGTCCACGGCAAGATCACATCTGGAAGGAAGTCATTATCATCTATACCTCTTCCCGAGCACTCCTTTAGATCCCTTCCTATCTCCTTTATTGTCTCTATTGCTCATGAACTATTGGTGGAAAGGTGATTCCAAGTCAAAGAATGTCCCCGTGAGAGGAGAGGAGTGTACTGCCCTAGAGCCTCTGAATATCACAGTTCAGACTGGAATACCTCGCAAAGAGCGCAATCATAACACTGCACTGGATCTGCTGGAAGGCCGGACTGGACGACAGCTCACGAAATTTGATTGCAGCCTGGGAAACGGTAGTTTAATCGGATCTTCCGATCGTGAAACGTACTTCGGCCAGGATGTCTGTCTCGGTTTCCGGAGTAACGGGAGCGAGGCCAATGATGAGCAGCACCTGGAATGGATCGATCGATATTGCAGAAGGTTTACGGTAGCAGCACCTGGATGAGTGCTCCCAGATCCTTGTGTGCGATGACTTTGACGAACTGAAAGGTTATTACTGTACTGGTAGTTGTGGAGGGTACATAGCTGGATTACGGTAGTGTTGGTGGGTCAGTTCGCTATGTCACACCTTCTCGAGTTGATTGCGGAGGTCCGTCATCTCGAAGACCTTGGCAAGCTTGAGCAGCTCCGCGAGAGAGTAGAAGGAGATGTCGGTCTTCACCTGGATTACGGTAGGGTTGAGTACGGTAGTCCAACTGGGTCATACCTTCTTACTGTCGATGAAGTCGACCAGGACTTTGGCCGTTACTCTGTCGTACTTGCACAGACTGATGCTGCGGGGGAATGTATTGGTGGTACGGTCCTGAATTTATCGTTCCAATCTTCACTAGATTTCAGCCCTTTTATCTGCTACAGATCCAGGACTGTTATGAACAATCATTGAAACCTAATCAATCCAGGTTGACTTCTGACGCTGATTGAAACCTATCCTAGCCAGGTTTCATCACCTTCTTGATGATATTGGAGCACTCGGCGAAGTTCTTGCTGTTGACGTAGTAGACGTCCTTCAGACACGTCACTTTGATGAAGTCACCCCGATGAGAGGACGACCGGTTCTGCAATTTATCGTTCCGATTTTTTTGATTGCGGAATTCCGGGGTTTACAAATGCCGTGAAAATATCACGGCGGGTTTCAGGACCGACGTGAAACAAATCTGGTCTATGTTTGGCACTCAGTATCCTCCGTCAACCACCTTCTCATAAATCGACGCTCGTCCGTTCTTCTGACTGCCCGACTTCCTGGAGTCACGGGAAGACGTGGAGTTGGACTTGAAGTTGCCGCGCTTCCTGAATCAGGGACTACTGTAGATATCGATTGATTACTACTCAATCAAGCATGGCTCATCGGTCAGGAAATTTTGTTATACAAAATTGCTATTGATCTCATATCTCATGAATCTGCTTGGGTGAAACCTATTTGCTCCGGGTTGACTTTTCGATGAGCAAAGGACAATCATTTCGTCCCATATTCTCGGTCGAAATCGGTCTTTCACAAGAGGAATGGACTGGATTCATTTCTGTTCTCTTCATAGGGTCCACACGGTCGTCTCTTTTCACAATATGACTTTGACCGCTCTTCCATGTTCTCTGACGGCTTGATCGCATGCGTGATCCATCGGACCACCGTAATCCGAGGGTTGACCCAGTTGGACTACCGTACTTGTTCCTCGTGGCACGTCCGTTGCTTCGTCCGGCTGAGCTGGTGCTTGAAACGCCGCTGCTCGAGATCCTATTGGCTCTCGACGTTGAACTGAAAGATTGACCCGATTGAATTACCGTAATCAAAGTTTCGACCCGATGGAACTATCGTAATCCCTCACATTTCGCTCTCGTTGCGTTGCGAGTTGTTCAGCACTTCGACCGCGGCCATTGCCTGAATCAAGACAAGATTAGGTTACTGTAGTTGTGTCAGAACACGGTAGGATCACGATCACGATCACAAACTCACTTGGTTGGGTGACGATCGAGAGACGAGGCGACTGTCTGACGGGAGAACAAGAATGAGAATGAAGGAAATGAGACGATCAATGGTGAAATGGAGAGAGTATCGTCTCTTTTTGTCTGACTAGTCAAATTCAGAGATCATATTCAAATAACCCGTTTTAAAATGCCGTCGAAAATTTTCAAAAAACGATGGTGTTGGCGGTGGGAATTCGTGAACTGAATGTGAGAGTTGTTCATTCCCCTGATGGGAATAATACTGCATTTAGAAGTCTATCAAAACAATTGCGGTATAGCGAGGTACCCAAATGAGATTGCTTTCAATTTTGATATTGCATGTTTGTTCAAATGCAGGTTTGTTCTGAAGCCGATCGACGCTAAGGCCAAGGTGTAAATGCTTGTGAATTCTTTGCAATCTTTATTATCACACAGCGTCGAAATACGGGGCAGAATACGCTAAACCAATGATGGAAACAGCCAGTTCAATTGTGAATACAACGAGAAGAAATCGATCGAATGCCATAGCAGCCATTTTCCATTCTTCCTGGAACAGTCATACTGTAGTTCTGCGAATCACCACTACCCACCCGTCTTCGAAATAAAATAATTGAATTAAATTTTTTCCCATTTCAATCAGCCACAAAACGGGAGCATGGTGAACTTTTAATAAAATTCCCAGGAAAATTCTGAGCGGACTGTCCTTTTTAACATTATTTCATCATCTTCCGATGCATATTTCGTCATGACTCTCTGATCATTTCATCATCCCACCTGCATTTCTTGTTTTACTTTCCTTTCGTGCATCACATCACACATAAATTCGAGTTTACGATGGATGGCCAAGTAGGCCTCGAGCATTGAGAATGCGATCATGTTGAGTTCGTCGGCTGAATTGAATTTCTTCTCAAATATTGCGTCCATTTTTTTCTCAAATATTACGTGTGCGATATTTTTTATTAACGAAACTACTACGAAACGAAATAAAAACTTGTTGTGAAGCATAAAGAAAATAAACGAAATAAACGCCATGTTCAACTGAATGGAACATAAATTACTGAAGTCTACAGATTGGAACGCATTGTGAACCATATTTTTCAACATGAAGTCCGTACTTGCTTTTCGTGCATCGACGTAAGTCCTGTACACAAATCGTTCCCTCTGCAGCACTTTGATGGGCTTAGGACGATCTTCGGATGAATAGAAGAGACCATCACCGACCTGAGCATAAGAGGAGATACTGTATTTATCAGGCACAATTCGAGTATTCACTGTAATCCCACCTTCCTATCCAAACTCAATTGTTCTGAAGGCACTTCAGACAGTTTCCTAAGGAAGTTTCGCTTCGGAGGCTCAGGTTCCTGTGCTTCGTAGTCGGGAAGAAAAAGACACGAAGCGTTATCGTCCGTGCACTGAAAAGGATAATTCATGTTCAAGCAGAAAGACAGAGTCATTGCGTTGTGATAACTGGGGAGGTGCCGATGAGATTATATTCGAAAATTATAGTTCATGAATATTTTAAATAATCGACAAATATTTTCAAACATATAGATAGTATTAGCTGAGCTATTCATGAATGTAAAGTATACATAATCCGTACTTTGACGCATATGACTTCATCCGGTTTGTCCTTCTTCTCCCTTCCCTTCGCATATCTCACACCAGGTCTCTTCATTAGCATCAACCACGGAAGAAATTCGCAGAAAATGCGGCGGAACTAAACAAAAATGTATTTCAACTGCGTTTAAAAGATAACATAAAAAGAGTTTTAGAATCGCTTCACTAGTACATGCGAAGACCATAAAAGATTAAATAAACTCAATAGCAGAAAGACTCAGACAGCTATAGTTTCGGAATAAGGAATAAGGAAAAGCATACAGTTTTTGAAAATCTATGATTGGATGGTTGTCTATATCTCAGATTGAGAACTGTTATGGTGAATGCTGCAGAAGAAGAGACGATGCAAGTGACTGTTGAGAAGAAGATGCCTGAATTGCATTCCGATTACGGTAGTTCAAACAGGGCATCATTGCAACTGACCAAGTAATGGAACGGATTCCGATGTGGGCGGGGTCATCTCTGATATGACGGTGAGAAAGAAACTGACGGACAGAACGATTGTAGTTTCTGAACATTGGGAAAACGGATAAATCAATAAACGAAGTTAATCAATGAACGAATTATACTTACGATGTCCAATCTTCTCGCTCATATCATGTGGGGGGAGGATGAAGGAGACGAGGGTCATAAGAGTGATGATTATTGAGGGAATGATCACATTGAAGAGATAGTAGAGAGTGCGACGACGAAGGTGAACCTGACGAAGATTTGCTTCAAGTTGTGTTTCAATCAATATACAATAGATCAGGCAAAGTAATGCATATTGATTCACATGAAAAGAACGAGGGAACTGAACAACTGTCCACAACTGAACGAGCATTGGTATCGATATTATTTCCCCTTCATGTTATGTCTCATGTGAAACGTATCCAAAATAATTACTTGTTGCCAGAGAAAGGGAGAAATATCAGTTACGTCTGAGTGCACATTCATCAGGCAAATGCAAAATCTTACTATGTAAAGGTTACATAATATCTATGATTTTTCCAAATGCGAAGGGATAAAGACATATCGCTGAAATGCATATGCCAACAACTGAGATATACTCACCCAGAATCGAATGATTGGGTAGATCTCCGGACAACACGAGTAGATACGCTGCAATATGAATTCATAGCATCAACCAACAAGGTGTAAATGGATAGGGACTTTCATTTGACCATATTTTATTTATTTGTGCTTTACACATACGTTACTGCTACCAACCAACGAGATCTTCAAGAAATCGTGCTGATAGAAATTCTAATTTTAAGTTTATATGATGGTAAAATGAGTACCTCTTCTCTATGTGCGGGAGTGGCGACAAGATGCCATTGATTGTTCTTCACGAATGTTGATGTGTCCATTGAAGGGACTGAAATGATTTGGATTGATCAATCAGAAGCAGGAATGACACTTGAAAATAAGCAACACTTGTCGAATTAAAAACATCTGCCTATGTTTCAGAAAGCTAATATATACATTTCCATGCGCTCTTTATGTTTTATTCATTTTGTACATGGTAAGAATATATGAAAGAGTACCGTCATCCTCCAATTGCAGATCAATGGCCTGAGAGTGATATGTCCATGAAGAGAACTGCATGTAACAACTCTGCTCGTCGAATGGAAACCATGTTATGTCCACCTGACATTGCACATTTCAATTGTGTTTCATTGTCAGTCATTATCAAAAAAGGCTGACAATTGTTCATTCCGTAAGCACAGAATCAGGAGCGCATTATTGGAATTTCTAACCTCGCCAATATATTATATATTATATTTATCTTCCGAGCGGTTATCGAAATGAGAGACGAACGCTTCGACGAGATTGGTGAGGTTAAAGATTCCACAATGCGTTAGCTAGCACAGACGTTCTTACCCACTCATCTTTAGCTAACCTTGCATGTGATTTTGAATACTCCGGGAGGAATATAGTTGACTGTTCCATCAGGATAAACAACTGCATTGACTGTGAATCGAGAGTCAAAGTGCTCGTCGTCACAACTGAAAATAATTATGAAATTGTATGAATCCGGTCAATATTTTCTGTTTTCGTTTACTTTATCGTTTGCCATTTCGTGATAAATACAGTGCAAAGCATGAATATTTGAATAGTACACCTGTTCCACAGCAGAATGTCGGGAATCCAAATCTGACTTTCCTCCCCTCCATTCACTCGAATGGAGGAAACATTTCCATAGTCAGTTGTGTTCCATGTCAGTTGATAGTCCTTCCACACCTAAAAAAGTTTCAATCAAAGTGAAACCATGAACGAAAGATTGAAAGAGTAGGGGGTTCAATAATAGGGTTTAAAAATCGGTATTCAAATTCATTTCTGATTCTTCCATTCTCCGAGGAGCGGCTGTCTCTACGATCGATAGACAACCGCTCCGCGAAGAATGGAAGAATCAGAAATGAATTAGAATACCGATTTTGAAACCCTATTCAATAACGGTAAATTTGTCGTCATTCTTCTCCTCCGCCCGCTGACTCATTCCCTCAAAGAGAACAGCGCGGCGGAGGTGAATGACGGAAAATTTACCGTTATTGAACTCCTCGTCGCTCACATATCGTATCCATGCGTTCATCTCCATCACTTGGTTCTTCATGTCCTGAAATAGAGATATTCTTACTGATAATGGCATCGGCGGGCTTACTGCAACCTATCGAAAATAGTCGACTACTACAGCATAACAACAAAATGTGAAACACGCATCTACAGAACGAAATAAAGAAATCGGTGAAATACAGAAATGAAATAGGCAACATACTAGACTAATGATCTGTTGCAGGAATACTTTGATGTACACGGGCAGTGTGTCATTTGGATTGGCGACTGGACGAACGAGAGTGCTGTAGTTTGAGAGGAGCTTTCTGAAGATGTTCCATAACAACTTATTGATCAATAGCTGTAATTAATCACCATAATTTTGCACCCTAACTGAACTGTTATACCCAATGCACTTGTCACGTTTTTGACCGACTGTGTCTCTCCCATTTTACGCGCTATTTCCTCGTTTCTCTGACCCACAGGCGTGATTTAGAATATGTTTCACCCAGAATCTTCATAGGAAAATGAGTGACAGTTCCGCTGGGACGCATAATACGTTCTGAGTTGCTTCATCAGAGAGCTTTTGCAAAAGAGAAAACATCGGCTTAACAGAGGTCAGAACTCTTTTTCTCAACATGTTTGCTAGTAGCTCTCTATTTTCTTTTAACTCCGCGACAACTTATCCACTACCCTTGCAATAAAACATCAAAGATAAATCATCGTTGAAACGTACTCGAGCAGTTCCTTCTCGTGCTTGCTGCCAATGGATGAAGATACGAATATAATGAAAAGAAGGACGATTCTCATGGATGAGAAGTCCACCCACGGTCAAAGGAGGATAAGGGGATAAAGGGAGAGAGAGAGCCGCAAAGGAGAAGTTGTTAGAGTGAAGAAGAGTGGGCACAAACAGAGAAATACTCATCATCCTGTTCAAGTACCCGCAATGATCGACGGGCAACACAATCAGTCATTCATCCAATTTCTATATACTCACCCCACAAGAACCGACGCGCAAATTTTTGTCTTGTGTTTCAATACGTCAGCAAATACCAGAACCATGCATCACAGCAATATTACTGGCGCTCGTCCTGTTTCACAAAAATAAATCAATAATCCAGATTCAGAAATACTCTTTCGCATGAAACCTTGCCTTCCGGCGACGCCGTGCCCTCATTACAGGTCACAATGCCATCGATTAGCCGAAACAAGAGTGTGGGCATCATAATTAATTGGGTAAGCACACATGCATCATTGTCCTTGCAACGAAGTTTTTTTAAGGAATGTTGTTGAATCGTATCGATTTCATCTTATTCGCTATATATATCTCCTGTATAACATTTTCTATTGGATGGATGTCATATCGTGGAGGTGAAAGAATATTAATAACGTCACAATAATTTTCGTAGAAGCGGAGAAATGGAAATTACGAGAAACGGGAAATGAGAGCTTTCATCTGCTACTCTTTTTTCTTACTCCCTCCGAGAACGTTTTTTTATCAGGGTTTATTGTAGTGGTTTGAAACATATCTTCCTTCCCCCCCTTAGTTTGCAGTCAATAATTTTTTCAGACAATTTATCCGAAATCGAAGGTAGAATTGTATACACCAACCGTCATTCCTTGGAAAGGCAACTGTACAAGGCTCTCAAGAATGAAAGATTTTCAAGAATAGACTCTAAACAGATCGTCAGGTATCTATTAAGATGACGTAATAATTGTGCCATCCACGAATCACGTAGAATCATGGTTTTCAGACAGCCAGTGAAATTTCATCTTACGGATTGAACGAATTCACAGCTTCTTTAGGAATTTCACTTTATTTCTATTTTAGCATCGAAGGATCCACATACTATTGGAATGAAAAGTAAATGAATGACAACGCACTTCAAAACGAGTTACTTTCCGATTCGAAGCTTGCGAACACTACATGGAAAAAGCATGTTTGTATTTTACCATATGTCTTGAAAACCGGATAGCCTACGTCTATATCTTTCTGTAGATTTATCTGGATGTTTCCGACGTCCTGTCCGGGTGATAGCGGTCCCTGTAGATAATATGCACTAGATACTTTTCTGAATACTATATTTAAACAATATATTCAATTTTCAGATGTTGCAGAATGTTAAACGATTTGAGCTATGATTTAGCAGAGCTTTCTTTTGCGAATGGAGAGAGGTAAATCAAACAACAGTACCTTTCTAAATATTCAACCTAACCTGTTTTATGACGCAAAACGTAACCTATTGAACCTTTCAGTGCATACTTACTTCATTGGCTTTGTCCTCCTACATTAGTGTGCGGTGGTTGGTCTTGTCGGTTAAAACCGGAAGAAGAAAGGTGAAAGATACATAATATGTCACTTTTGTGTTGCATATGCCGGTGGTGGCGGCGTTCGGAGTTGGGGTGGTGATATTCTTGATCGCTTGAAAAAAGGTTGAAATGCAGCGAAAAGTACACTACACAGTTTACAAGTTTCATTTTTTAAATGTATATACGAAACAACCAATGCCCGAAAACATGCATTTCAGATCTTTGCTGCCTATTATCTTGTTTGGTGTGACGATGCTCGTGCCCCTTTTCCATATGGATACCAGAGAAATACTCATACAGTAAAATATTTTAAAATATATATATTTTTAGTAGACATTTTCTAATGGGCTGATACTATTCTGGATAATGGAATTGAGAATAATGAATGCTTGCTCAAAATGTAGTGTCCCTCACAGGTGCAACGTCCCTGTCAGTTGCTCCGCCGGCTTTTAGAAAGCGGCTATGAGAAACTGTGTAGGTCTGCAAGACGTTTGCACTTAGACGTCAGAAAGTTAGATGTTTCTCGGATTTTCAGGTTCTTCATGAATAAGAGTGAAAAGACTGCAAAAGATACCGGGACGATTCAATTCAAGAATTCTCGAGCCAATAAAATAGTCGGAATTAGTCGTTCTTTTCCATATTTTTCATGATAAACATATTAATGTGTATTTATGTATTTATTTATGAAACAAGATCATGAATATCATGTGGTTCAACCTTGGCCTCAAGAAATGATCCCAGGGCGTCTTCAATTCGGGCTGCCACATGATACGAGTTGATGATCATGATATCTCTCTTTATCTACAACTTCTCTCCCTATTAGCGAATTTATATGACCGATGCAAGAAAGAATAACGGAACATCAGTTAAATAATTTTATATGATAAACATAACTTTGTGAAAAGAAAACAATAACAATCAGATCTTTCAACACAGCAACCTACGAGTGACCCGTTTTCATCATTTGAAATTGCCTTCTAATATAGAAAAAAACTTCCATTGAATATGTAACTAGATGGCCTAAGGATCATTCAAGTAATCGCTGGTCCCTAACAAGGGCTGCGTATTTTCCTCCAATTCTCATTAATTCTTCGTGGTTTCCCCGTTCGACGATTCGTCCCGACTCCAAAAAGCAGATCTCATCTGAAAAAGTTGCTGTTGTGCTGTCCCTGAGTTGTTCCAGTGTGTACCAATTCAGGTAACAATTGTAAGCGTTTATAAATATTGTTCATGTTCTCACCACAATGTTTGATTGTATCTAATCGATGTGCAATTTGAATGGAAGTTCTTCCTTCTGCACTCACATCCAACGCCGCCTTGACAACCTGAAGAAATTATATAATACCAGAGAAAGTAATCCGTATATTTTACGTTTATGTCTTATACACATGTTTTCATTGTATTCAACTGGGGATGTCTAAAGGCAGAGGAGTCCGGTGGAGTTCGCTTATTGATCGAATTGGATTGAATTCATCATACTACAGATGTGTGTATAATATCATACCTTTTCAGATTCAGAATCCAATGCACTCGTCGCTTCATCGAGGACGATGACCTTTGGCTTCATCACAAGTGCTCGTGCAATGGCAACTCGTTGTTTTTGACCACCAGAAAGAGATCGACCCTTCTCTCCCACCGCAGTATCGTAGGCCTGAGTATTTTCACTTCCAAATGTTACTGGTATAATTGCAGCCATATTTACAGACTTTTTAGTAGATAGTATTTTCCAACAAACATCCCGGAAACACTGCTAAATACAGTTTCACTTCACTAGAAACGATTACCTCAGGGAATCCTTCGATGAAGTCTGCTGCGTTCGCAAGTTTACAAGCCTCTCGAACTTCGTGAATCGTTGTGCCTAAAAATACTCCGATTACATTTGACTCTTACACAGAGGATAACCTTCAACACCAAGAGCTATGTTTTCCAATATTGTTCCTTGGAACAGAACGGGTTCCTGTGATACCAATGCGACATTAGACCGGAGATGTTCCAGTGAAATTGAACTCAAAGGTGTGGAGTCGAGCGCCTTCAAGTATTCTGATTGCAACCATTACATCATGATTGTCTCACCATATGGCCGTGAGTAGGTTCGTAGAATCTCTCAATGAGATTGACCACAGTACTCTTTCCTCCTCCCGAAGGACCGACGAAGGCTAGTGATCGACCTTAAAATATTGTTTATAATATTCTAATTCAATCGACGAACCTGCTCCAACATTGAATGTCAGCGCATTTGCCACCATTTTGCTGGGACGAGATGGATAGGCGAATGAGACTGAGTGGGAGCTGACTGAGCCAGAGATTCTCTTAAAAGTGCATTTTCTTAATTGAAATTGTTTATCGCTTGGTATGAATATGTGAAGAAATTTGATAGACAATAATAGCATTTCGATTGTTGGCAAGTGAGAAAATAGATGACAACTAGGCCATCAGTAATAACATTAAAAGTATAATTTAATACAAGTAATCTATTATGACATAGAATTAGCAATAGCTAGTGAGAAACTATGAGGCGAGGGAGACAATATGGCAGTGGATGGTAATTTATTCCATCTATTAACTACTCTATTGGACAGGAAATTGAGGAAATGGGAGGAAGATAAAGGAAAAAGGCACAGCTTAAGTGAATGCCACCTGGTCCTTCCAGAAGTAATGCAGTTGTCAAAAAATAATCACTTTATTCTAAAGACAATCTCACCGGTTTCTTCTTTCCATCCATTACAGGGTGAGGATTGACGAGACTGAATAGTTTCTTTGCTGCAGAAGAAGAGGCGATGAGATCATTGAAGTTGGGGGCCATTTGAATGACAGCCCATGCAACAGATGAGACACAAACCTGCAAGGATAACAATAATATAAATGAGAAGGGAATGAATTGATCGTCGATTGACTACCAAGCGGGACTATCATTTGAGTTTCACGCAGTCTACTTATACAATGAAATGAATTCGTGATGATAATATCAGGATGTTGATATCTACTTAAAGAAGTAAAAAATGGAGATTCTGGGTCAACCATTCTGACAACATAGCGTTGATAAGCATCGTTGATTACATAGAAAGCCGAAAGCTTATATTTAAAAAAATTTAAACAGCAGTAATGCAGTTGTCAAAAAATGAGAAAGTTGTAGTTTGTAGTTTGAAAACGAATTTCAACTACAAACTACAACATTCTCTTGAAGCACTCGCAAACG
>JACMIF010000396.1:26123-41446 GCA_014805445.1 Diplogasteroides magnus | reverse complement strand
CCCCTCCTCAGCGGCTACGCTTGATAGGAGTAGACCTTTACCTTTACCTTTTTACCGCAGTAGGTTTGTCTTCAAATACATAGTAGCATTGAAACATAACCCATATTCAATTCATGTTTAACCGCCGACTTTCTTCTTTTTCTTCAATTCCCTGCATTGGTGATCATTTCCTCCTTTTTCAGCCCATTTCCGATTGCTATTCTTCGACCGATAGAGAGAGCGAAGAATGTTAGCGACACCTATTACATGACGCTTTTTATGATCTGTCATTGGCGCTTATCGGACGCAGATAAAACCAGACCCATTGTTTCGAGCCGCATATTCAGGCATATTTACACATTCCTCCTGATGACGTAGTGAATACTTTAAAAACCTACAAGACATGTGTGTGTTGATAGGACTATGGTCTGTGTTGATGTGGTGAACTTGTCCGTAGACCCAGTGGACTAAGGTTGGTACTACTTTATGGGTTATGTCTCACAGAGAGTATATCTTCAGATATATAGTAGCATTGAAACATAATCCATGAAGTAGTCATATTGCCAACCACAGCTACTACGGATCCGGTGGACCTTCCCTCATTGCTGCTATCCAACTCGGCTATCAATGCGGCCTCCTCAAGGGACATAAAAAGTGTGGCCATTAATTGGATGAGTCCACCGTGTAATTACTCTCCCCCCGGAACAATGGGGTGATGATATGGAATAATTGTTTTGATCACAGGCTGATCTCTGACGTCGTGTAGCTGGGGCAGTCTTAATTTAGACCCGTGGGAGCAGAGATCAGAACACACCCGGTGTGCTGCATGCTAGGGTTACTAAATCGGTAGTGAAGTGCATTACTCCTTTGCCGGAACCCACTCGGAGCGGTACGACTCTACGAACGACAGATAACCGCTCCGAGTGGCTACCGAACGGATTACTACCGATTTAGAAACACTACTACATACAGAACAATGATCTGTGATTTAAGAACCCACAGATTCAATCTGTCGTCCAGCAACGGCAAAAATTCTGTAACCGGACGACAGATTGATCAGATCAATCGATATTCGACTAATAATTCGATCAATATTCGACTAGTTATACGGATCAATATTATGCGTTGTCTTACCACCACTAGGGTTTCTAATTCGGGAGTAGATTACATTCGTCTGTTGTCTGATTCACGAGGAGATGTTGCCTGTTGCATGAATGAGAGAGCCGCTCCTCGGGAATCAGACAACAGACGAATGCACTCTACATCCGAATTAGAAACCCTAACCACCACCACCCCCATCCCATGCTTGCTGATCTCGATAAAAAGAACCAAACTGAAAACTGCAACCGAGAGCACTTACGTGAGGCAAAGAGTGTACATGGCGGGATTTGAACGAGGGAAGAACATGCCGATGAGTGAGAAGGCTGAGATCACCTTTAACAAATCCTTGAAATATCTCTAATTCGTCACAATACTCTTTACAAAAAACCCTGATCTCAAGATCATAAATGGACCTATGATTCGACTCATTTGGCTAATTTTCATGGTGGCTCGTGAGCCGGGATAGTCAAACGGCTCACTGCTGATGATTTTACATGCAAAATAGGAAGCCGGCTCACTCATGAGCCATTTGGCCAGCCTTAGTCTACTTCTATTCCATCGCACTTACAAAGGGGAGAATGACGCAGATGGTGACATCGTGACGTATTTGCTCGTCTTTGAGCTTCCACACATCAATGAAGACCTGAAGCCAATCGATAAATCGATAATAGTAATCAATCGATAACCTTCAAAAACATCGCCGTCACTATGGCGAACATGACACAGGCTGCGATGACCATGTAGATGTAGTACATGTCCTCCTCGATGATTACTGCAAGCTCGACTGTGATTTGAGCTCACAGAACGTTAATCTCACACCGGGTGAAGGAAATGAACACTAGGGGTTCAAAATGGGTAAATTTGATCGTCATTCTTCTCCGGAGCGCAACAACGATGTGGAGAAAAATGACGACAAATTTACCGATCAGAACCTCTAATGAGCACAGCGTACATTTGAGTTGAGTCGGCTCAAATGTCCATGGTGCTCCTGTCTTTCGCCACTTACGTCGCATAAAATTGTAGGCGGTTGGATACTCCATGTACTTGGAGCCCGGGCACTCATCGATTCCATGAGGATTGCCCTGCGTGGAGACGTCCATGGTTGATCACCTGCAGATGATTGTTTCAGGATTCATGAACGTGACGTCATCAGGCGAGCGGTAGCGGTATTCGCTGAGGAATATGTCGTCATCAGGATCAGGAGAGCGGTTCGCCGTTTGCCTCCCCTCGCCTTATGACGTGATTTTCGCCGGATGAACAGGGGATACCCAGATCGTGCCGTAATCATGAGCTTTCCTCTGGCGAACATAAAGAATGATCTCTATTGGCTATTCAAGAATACAATCTCAGGTTGGAGTCTTGTTGAATTCGATATCAGATCAGAAGCACAACGATTTACAACCGACAGCCGTAAATGCATGGTGGCATGCACTGTGGCCTACATTCTGCAGGATCACGGCAAAAACAACATTACAATGGCTATCACTCATTCACACCAAATTGCTTTAAAGTAGCTGCATGAAGCTGAGAGGTCATATTGGACATGGACCAGGTATGTGTTATGCTCCAAAACAGAAAAGAAAGACAAGGACGCAAGCTTGAATGGTCGATGAAAAACGAAGAGTAATTGTCTTTCTGATAAGATATTAACGACTACAACATGTAGTTTCAGGCAAAAGTGACGTGATCTTGGGAAAGTCTGACTTGAAAGAGCTAACACTAAGAGTGAAGAGAAGGCTTGGGCCGGCAAGAGTCGGAACAAGCAATTAATGAGATTGGGGGCTTAATCAGTGATTATATCCGTGTAGGAGTTGCTTCCTCCCCATTAGAGGGAGGAATGACTGAGTGGCGCTGCTCTCTTGACAGTAAAAGGCTCGCCGACACACACTCTCGGTGCCTTTATTGTCGCATTTGGCGTGATAAGCCGAGCAAGAAGCATGGAGTGTGAGATCACAGGCATACCATCCACATCACCGAGCTCCTGTGAAAATATGCCCCAATTTCGAGAAAGAACGAATCAGCGCAACTGCCGAGACCTCACAGAAGATCGAACTAAGAGATATCCTTTGTTCCTTAATATTTAAAAAATCTGCTTTCGAACTTATTAAAATACAAGTGATTCCAGTCATGTAGAGAGTCATGCACCTGTATTTGTTTGTAAATATACAGGTAATGATTTAAATTTTTGGGATGATTTCAATTTGTCCGTGCTTGCAATAACCATCGCCGTCGGTGCATCGTAAAAGTTTCTTCTTCGCAGGAATCAGTCATAAAACCGTGTGATCACGTGGAGAGGGATCGACCAGGAAACGCATTATGGAATTTCTAACCTCCCCAGTCTCCTCCGAACGGGCGTCTATCCAAATATGAGAGACGACCGATCCGACGAGATTCAGGGGCTTAAATAATAGCTATTCTAAAATGGGTTCCCGAGTGTCGACAATACTTTCCTCATATATAGGCTGACTTTCAACTCTTTTGTTCAGAAGTGAAGGTTGTGGGGCAACAAGAATAGAAACAAGAATCTTCGCTTTTATATAGAAAATAATTCAAGGCCTTTATACCGAACTAAATTGTCTTAATTAAACCGCCGCCAATGACGTCATCTTGAGTTCATCATTCCATGACCATTGGTCGTAGCTGATTCAAAACAAATTGAACCGTGTGACTTGGTGTGCTCGACACAAATTAACCACTCTGAAGATCAATAAAAGCCATGGGCGACTCGTCTCGTTCGATAAAAAGGGTCGTAACGCTTTTTATATCACCGCAATCACACTCGACACAAAATGCAATCATTCTTGTTCGTAAGTTTCTGTCCCGAGCCAGAATCCCGAGATCGAACAGTTTGTATTTAAGGCTGAGTGAAAATCGGTTTATTCCTACAGAAGAACATGCTCAACGGCTTACTTGAATTGAATGCTATATAACGATTGATGAAAACCGGAGTTAAACCATTAAAATTGACAGATGATACGGTGTGGTCTTACATTAGAATACTAAAGCTCTTTTTAGAGAAACAGTTGTGCCATGAACGAATCTCATACAAAATAGTCATCATTTGGATGGTAATCAATGATGGGAATGGAAGAGTGAAAGTAGGGGGTGAAAGACAATAACGCCACGAACATTTGCGCCGTAATGGTGCATCGGTCCATTTCACCAATATGGCGCAAAGGTCCCTGACGCTCTTGTGATTCACCCCCAAAGTGATTCTGAGAAGGCAAAATTCACTCACCACCGTCTATTGAAGGTAGCACGGCAGGCCTAGAAAATTCATTCCCCAAACAATTTTTTATTAGCAAAAATCGCCTGAGGGAGCTTTGAGATGAGAAAATGTGCACTGTGAGAACAATCACGAACAGAACGACTACACTAGATACCCATGGTGCGAAAGGGATGGATGACTAGAGAGTTCATTATTATTAATACTATATAAAGTGAGACTAAAGAGAGCAAACATATTCTGGCTACAGTATTTGGAAAATCCGTGCGGGACCCGATTTCGGTGGTTCAAGTGTGGCGAGTGGTTTATGTGGGTGTCAGGGGTTGGTAGTTTGTATGTGAGGCCGATTATATTTAACGGAAGCTATATAACTTTGATATATAGGATCCGTGAAACATAACCGATCTCACATACAAACTGCCAAGACAAGAAGGGTTTGCTTATGCCGTGGGAGTGGACCGGGGGCGCGCGACTTGGAGGAAGAGGCGATTGCCGCTCGCCTTGACGAAAGTTACCGCGGAGAGCTGAAATGAATCCATTGGACTATATCCAATAGGGTTTCTAATTCTGTAGTAGAGTGCATTCGTCTGTTGTCTGGAAACAGACAACAGACGAATACACTGTACTCCTGATTTAGAACAGTAGAGAACGGAATCAAAGCAGCAGTGCACACTTCTGTCTTCTAATTCCTTCGGAGCAGTAGTTTCTCTTACTTGATGGACAACCGCTCCGAGGGAATTAGACGACAAAAATGTGCATTTCTGATTGGATTCCGTTCCCTACACAACAGTATCCGATGCCTATTATGAGCTGAGCTGTTAAATACAACTATTATAGAACGCTTCACAAGTTTTTTGATCGACTGCATCTCCTTATCTCACCTCCGCTCTGGTTAGGTTTCAACACCTAGATATATAGGAAAGGGCAACAGTTCTTGCAATTTAAGGCACAGTGACAGTATTTATAAAACAAGTAGTCTATACCTGGTCAGTTACAGGAAGGGCGTTTACGGCCAGGATGCGGTCGCCGACTTTGAGCTTCTCCGCCGCGGCACTGCCCGGCTGCAGGGAGGTGACGAGGATGCCACGGGTCCTCTTACCGATGCCCATGCCCAGCTGCGCATCGGGGCACTGAAACAACTTCCATTGAGAGATATAGGATGAATGGTAATCGTGGATATTTGCGTCATAATGATGAAAACGTCCATGGCGCTCTTGTCTTTGGCCAGCGTTGCCCTCAGTAAGTATATCTTGGAGCTTATATTTGTGTTCGCATCTGGTTGCCGAATGCACCAGTTCATTCGCATGTCTCTAATCCCCATTGTTAGCGGCCGATTGCTTAATGCATTCAATTACACTTATTCATTCAATTGGCGCATAACGGGATTTTTTATGCGACGCCCACACTACTTTATATGACCATAGCTTGCCGGCAGGACAACTATGGACAAATCGATGATCTCCGGAATAAAGTAATATATGACTTTTGGATTGACCAGGCGCTACTGTTGGCAGTTAGTATGCGAGATTCGTTATGTTTCACGAACGGTATATATTATCTGTGCAACATAATATGCTTAGCATACAAACCGCCAACCCTACAAGGGGCATTCTCTGCATGTGACGAGTGCGCGGACAGCGCCCGTCACATTCCCCTCAACACTCATCGCAAAACCACAAAGAGGATCTGACAAGTGGATGAGGGGCCATAGTAGAAGAAAGGATGAAATTTCCTACTATGGTTGGCAGTTTGACTAGGTTTTCGGATATGTTTCACAGCTCTTATAAATTCAATATATGTAGCCACGGTGAAACATATCCGAGAACCTAGTCAAACTGCCAACCGTATTTCCATCCCAATCTCATCGGAGCGGTCGCCCCTCATTTCGAGACACGACCGCTCAGAGGAGATTGGGGAGGTTAGAAATTCAATTAAGCCATTCCCAAGAAGGGCTGTAGTGGATGAGAGTGTGAAATGTCGGTTTTGATTCTCTATTTTGATTCGATCCGTCTGTGTTGAGTGACCATCGTATCAAGCCACCTTTCTACTAATTATGAATGATGTGAAAGATGTCCGAAAACTATTTGGCATTGATTCAAAGTTTAGAGGAACAAAATATTTCAGAGGCGTATTGTGTCCGAGATAAGGCCTGTTTGACTATCTGTCACACTATGACGTCATCAGTAAATCTGACAATCCCTGCCACTCCCTCAACACTCATGCACAAAGAGGAACTGACAAGTGGATGAAGGGGCCATAGTGGAAGAGGATGTGTGTGATGAACTTGCGCATGTTATTGTGTACGAATCTAAGCACACGCTTATCCAAGACACGTTTCTGTTTTAGATAAGTGACTACGAAAAGAGTCGAACCACCACCTAAAAATCAGTGTAGTGCAATATCTTACCTCTACACTACGGATGTCTGTCGTCTTAATGGGACAAAAAGGAGCTGACAGATGACGGGTCGTAGTGGAAGAGGATGTGTGGGATGTCCTTTTTCATTCTCATTTTAATTCAATCGTTTTCTGATCGCATTGCATGAAGCCAACGTTCAGCTAATTATGAAAGACGTGAAACATATCCGAAAACCTTTTTGTAATTGATTCAAAGTTTAGTAGCGTGAAATAATTCACAGGCGCGTTTTGTCCCGTGATTTGGTCTGTCTGACTACCCGTTACACTGTGATGTCATAAGTCAATCGGACAACACTCGTCACATTCCCTCAACACTCATGCGCAAAGAGTAGCTGACAAGTGGATGAGGGGGTAGTGGAAGACATTCTCGAATTAAAGAATGACAAGAAGCGGTCCATTGTCCTTTCTTATTGTTGCATGTTTATATGTATAAATATATATAAATATATATAAACTCCCCAATTTCATAGGAGCGGTCGTCACTCATTTCGATATACGACCGAACATTTCGATAATGCTTTCCCTAGAAGATCCATACTGGACGAATGTCCGGGATGTCCTTTTTCCTTCTCTTTTTTAATGCGATGGGAGATTGAGCAAAATTGTATCAAGATATACGTCTTTCATAATATGGTTAGCCAACGCTAACCATATTATGAAAGACGTAAAACATATCCAAAAACAGTTTCGAAATATGCTCAAAGCTTAGCGGTGTCAAATATTTCATAGGCGTGTATTGTTTCCGGGCTATGGCCTGTTTGACTACCAATTACACCATGATGTCATCAATGAATCGGACAGCCCCCGTCACATTCCCTCAACACCCATGAACAAAGAGGAGCTGACAAGTGGATGAAGGGCCATAGTGGAAGAGGAAGTGCGAGATGAACTTGCGCTTGTTATTGCATACGAATTCAAGCAGATACATTTCTTTGATTGAGGAATGTCGGTTTACCTTCACTATTTCAATTCAATAGCACTCTGAGAAACATTGTACCGAGCCAACGTTCAGCTAATTATGAAGGACGTGAAACATACCCGAAAACAGTTTTAAAATTTATTCAAAGTTTAGTTTCTTTAAGATATATTTCATAGGCGTGTATTGTTTCCGGGCTATGGTTTGTTTGACTACCAATTACACCATGACGTCATCAATCAATCGGACAGAGCCCGTCACATTCCCTCAACACTCATCGCACCCCCAGCACAAAGAGTATCTGACAAGTGGATGAAGGGCCAAGTGGAAGAGGATGTGCGGGCATGAACTTGCGCTTGCTATTAGATACGAATTCAAGCACATAATTATTTTTGCGGATTACAGAATTGGAAAAATGAAGAGTCGTCGATTGAGTTGCATTGACTTTCCGATGTTATTATGATGATTTGAAATGTAACTGAAAGTCAATGAGAGTATATGACATTTCGTTGCGTCTTCGTTCAAAGGAGTCCAAAGCATTCAGAAATCATTCACAAAATCATTTTTCATTATTCTACATCGAACTTTGCTCGAAAAGTTCACATTAGTATTTTTGGAGCTCAACTATGATTTAGGCTAATATATAATGCGATTCAGACTGTGCGATCAATATCCGCTATTGAGGATTTTGGCCCCTTTGGCCCTTTAGTTCAGACTGCTAACAATAGGCCCAATACACTCAAGTTATCTCCCTACTTTTTTCCTCTCCCACTCAGCGCATCTTCTGGTCTTCTCGGGAAGGAAGCGCGGGCCTCGTATCAAAAGCGCCAATCAAACAGCCCGGAAAGAGCGGGCTGGGTGACGTTTTGCAGTCAACTGAGCACAGCAGGCTAGTGGTGGATTACGAAATACCATAGGTTACCTTTATCTTTTCTTTTTATATGACATTTGGAAACCTCGCAGCGAAAATCTCAACATGTTTTGCATTTGTGGTCTACTTGAATCACAACTGTACGGGGGAAAGATAATCAAAATGGAAAATAATCTTATATTTTCGGGTGAATGCCAAGGACATTTGCGCTAAAACGATTAAATAGACACCTTAGCAGCGCATTAATGGCGCATTCGTATATATCACCATTACGGCGCAAATATCCATGGTCCAACTTTCGTTCGCCTACCTTTTTCAGTTCAATCAGCAGGGTGTCGCTGCCTTCCTCCTTGAGCGTGGGGATTAGTTCGATGTCGACGTGGGGATGTGATACCTAGAGGTCGGGTATTTGAACTAGACATCGCTTTTTTGGAAATAAGTGCATCATTTGTCGTCTCTACTCTTCGGCTAGCGGTTGTCTATCACTATTAAAGACAACCTTTTCTCATTCTCGTTGTGTTCTCGATTATCGACCATTTGTCAGAAACAATTGCGGTTAAACAGGAAAGATATAATTTCGTTCCAAAGCCGAGCAAAAGTATGATACTGATATTGGTAGTTTGACTACTTTTAGATTATATTTCACAGAGGAATATCTTCAAATACGTAATAATCTTGAAACATAACCCATAAAGTAGTCAAACTGCCAACCAGATCTGATACCTACCATGGCTGGATGAGTGGAGTGGTTGGTTGGGTGGGCGCTGCTGCCGGCAGTGTTATTGTTCACGACGAAGGCCCTCCTCTCCTTCTCTTCCTTGTGAGAGTCAACGGCGGGCAACCCTGGCGACTTCTGCAATGTGGACGATTATATGCTGTCATTTTAGCTTGGCAGATAGGATGCCAGATTAGTTATGTTTCACAAAGCCTATAGCTTACGAGATATAGGATCTATGAAACATAACCAACTGGCCAACGATGAAAGAACCTTCAAACTACCCGGTTTTGGGCGGGCAGAATGATTACTTTATTGGTTATGATTGCAAAATGATTTGTTTGATCTATTAAAACAGAAGATGTTTGTTCAAATATATGGTAGCAATGAAACATATACTAAAAATAATCTTATTCTAACTGCTAGAGGACGACTTTTGGACTGATTATTTTCTGTGCTCTCATTCAACGAGCAAGAGCGAATGAATCGCACATGGATGAATATCAGTCCATAAGTCGTTCGATACTGACATGATTGTCAAGCCATAAAAAGATTAGAAAAAGTAAGATCGTACATCTCCAGTGCTGCTGGGTTCCTCGGTGACTGGACTGAGTCCCGGGGAGGAGGCCGCGTCGGCACCGCCTCCTGACGATGTCGTCTCTCCCTCTGGTGGAGTATGGGTGATAATGGGACGCGGAGAGGTGGGAGTGATCTGAACGGGACACGGGATAAATTTAATGGTAAGATGGGTGAAATGCTGTCTCCATTATTAGCTTAATGCGCAGTAGCCTATTTAGTTCAGGATAAACCGTAAATACAATGAGACGACTTTTGAGACGCATTGGCTTTTACAGTCTTAAGCGCCACTGCTTTTTGAAGTATTTTAGGAGCATTAATAGGGCGTCGAGCGCGACACCCAGCCAAAAATTGATTAAGATCTACTTCCAATCGGAATGAGAACACACATATTTGTAGTACTAAGTAATGGATGTGAAACGTACATGCGTATTCTGAAAATACATGAAATAATTATTTTTCCTACGGATCATCTTCTCCGATCGCATGTGAATTAGAAAAGGGAGATATTGGGTGAATTGGAAACAGTTACAGTATGTCTAGAAAATCACAATGTCTGTGTGTGTGTGTCTTTCTGTGTGGATGTCTGTGACTAGCAAGGCGCTTTCTAAACAAAGACCAAAGTACATTTCTCATTCGTCCGCTCGCAGCGGTTGCCAATCACATGAGAGATAACCGTTTCGCGGAAAGTAAAATAATAGAAAACGCACACTTACAACAGATTTAGAAACCCCCAATCCATAGCAAAAAAATATTACAACTCATTATTAGGGCGTCGAGCGCGACACCCAGCCAAAAATTGCATAAAGAAGCAACATCTACACAGCGGGAAGGCACTGCATTGTTGTGCTTAGTAATGGATGTGAAACGTACATGTGGCTTCAGAAAAATGACATAAATTTTCATTTTTTTTCTACCGAGCATGTTCTTCGATCGCAAGCCAATTAGAATATCTCACCTGTGCAATGGTACCAGGTGGATCGGGAGGCGGCAGTTTGAATACTTTATGGATTATTTTTCAATGATACTATGTCTATACCAATAAATATTGCGCGTGTCTGTAAGTTAAAGAGAAGTTCTCTGTGAAACATAACCCATAACGTAGCAAAACTGCCACCCCCAATCCCTAGTAAATACCGTAACTCATCTCACCTGAGCAATGGAACCGGGTGGAGCGGGAGGCGGCAGCTTGACCATCTGGAAAGAGATTGGCGATCAAAGGCAAAGCATGAAATGTCAAGCGATATGAGCTTATGGAAGCAGAGTGGAGATCATCGGTAATTGTAACCTCCCCATTCTCATCCGAACCGCCGTCTCTCGGCCTCATAGCTAACCGCTCGGAGGTGAGTGGTGAGGTTCGAATAACCGATGACCACCACTCTAGTATGGAGCAGAGTTAGAAGGGTGTCATTCGACTATAAAGAGCATCTTTTTCTGCGCATCATCGGCTTATTCCCTTTCACTTATCATAGACCACCGGTCGGAATGAGTGAAGGAACAGCTGTGATGCATTTTATATACGAATGCGATACCCTAAAAGTTAAGTGAACAACATGGGCAAAGGCTGGAGCCGGAAACACGTGTATTTATTGAAATTGCTGGGGCAAATTGCAAGGCTGCAGTCGGGTTAGCAAGCGTGAAGAGCAAGAGCGTAGGGTAGGGCTGGCAATTTAAATGTGAAATCGGATATGTTTCACAGAATCTATCTCCGTAAGTTTATAGTATTCGTGAAACATAACCGGTCAACGCTACAAGTTGGGGGATTGTGAGTGAGAGTGCCTGAATACGAACAGGAGGAAGGCCTGCCTTGCCGTATGCAGCTTCTGCAGCCGCGTGTACTCTGTCCGTGGCCTCAGTGATCTTCCAACGACCGATCTTCAGCTTCACCTTGCCCACGCAGGTCTGAAAACGGTGATTTCGTGCTCACATTTTGCATGTGTTTTTAATATTTATATGACGGAACCGTACTCAACATCACTTGATGTCATTTCTCTGAATAATAACTTGAGCACGAAACATATTGGAGTTGTATTATGTACTGCTCAATAATCAGTATACTTCGATGAATGTTTCTGGTTATTTGGGATTATAATATTTTGTCCTGACGAAATATTGGTACATCAGTTGACGTTCATTCTCTGGTTAATAACTCGAGCGCGAAACATACATGTAATGGTCAGTTTCCAGTGGAACAAATTCTGACTCGTACGAGCGATAGCAGGTGTGAAGCTCGTATGAAGGACAACTGAGCCAAGGACAGTCGCGTCATGATGGTGATACGACAATATATTTCACCATCATGGCGCAAACGTCCATGGCTTTCATATCTGTGATCCCCTATATCTAACCTTGAGCGTAGCCGCGACCTCCTCCTGCATGGAATTCGCGCAGTCTTCGCCGTTGATGGAGAGAATCTGACATTAATCCGATGACCTTAGGTTGGATAGGTCGATTTTTACTTCATCGTAATGGTAAACACGTGACGCACACAAAAATAATTATTTTGGAAGAAACGAATATCACAAATTATGAGTATTACAAGGACGAAAGCTAATTAAATAATGGGGTGCAATCATACCTGATCTCCAGTCATCAACCGCCCGTCTGCTTCAGCCGCGCCTCCCTTGACCACCTGAACAATGTCATTAAATCTCAATCTGTCAGGTGCGAACATGGTTTCGACAGATCGTTAAAACGATGAGAATTATGTTTGGACTGCTAAATCAGTTATGTTTCACGCAAGCAATAACAGTCATGGTAGAGGTCCCAATCATTGGTTAACAAGCCCTATGTTAAAAATAAATAGCGAATAAAAAGGAATGAACGAACCAACAGAGTTTACGCTATGTTTTTAGCAAGAGCAAATTCGTTGTCAATCGTGACGAAATATTTACTGATTTAGTACCACTAATTCTCACCTCGCTGACGTACACTCCGGGCTCGTTCTTTCTGCCTACGATCGAGAGTCCGAGGCCTCGACCGGGGCGCTGAATTTGTAAATGAACGGTATTCAAAAAGACAATAGCGTCACGTATTTATCTTTTTCACCATTACGGCGCAACTATCCAGGGCGCTCTTGTCACTCGAAAAAACGCGCTGTTGAATGTTTATGTGTCAAACCTTGGTGAGTTCCACATCGAACATGTTGTAGATCTGCGTTGGGTCCAACAGACTCATTTGGAGGTTGGCGTCACGGTAGATGAGCAGTCGAACCTAGACATCTTATTGTAAAGCCTTCTTTGGATCCATCTGGTTAGTAATTGGCGGGTGCGTTCGAAGCCTGAGGCATGACAACCCGAAATGGATGTTAATGCAAGGCTTGAGACGTGGACATTAGCCAATTTGCCGATGTAAAATGATTTGACCTAGCACAATCAGCTAATGATTATTTGCCGACATAGCAGAAGTAAGTCGCTTCAGCATTAGGATGTCGCATGCGAGTCGTTTAGTGCATTCGTCGCGTGTCTATTCTCTGCGGAGCTGCTGTCTCCAAAATTCAGAGACAACCGCTCCTCAGAGAGCAGAGACCCGACGAATACACTAAACGACTCGCATGCGACACCTTATTCAGCATGCTTCATTCTAGTCCTGACAGAGTGAATCCCTAAGTGCACTTCGTCTCACTGCTCTCCCATTCACTTGCGCAAAGAATTGCGATAGCGAGAACGGAGTGATGAAATGCACTTTCGGATTCACTCTGTCAACACTGTTTCATTCATTGGACGAGTAACTTATGGCTGGCAGTTTGAACACATATATAGTAGCTTTGAAACATAACCCATAAAGTAGTCAAACTGCCAGCCCTAGCAAATAGCAACAACCCTCCGCTACACATGTTTCCGTCAGACAAGAGCAAGCTCGTCACCCCCACTTTGGGCGGCGTCCTCCGCAGAAGGGAGATGGCCTTCTCGTGAGACACTCCACGAAGACTCGTGCCGTTCACCTGAAATGAGGTTGATATTATTCATGTTAGCTAGGCTGATAAATACAGTGAGTATACACTGATGACTGTCTGTGCACTTCAATTTTCGTGTTATTTCATCGGTTATCTGAGCATAGTCGTTTTGAATAGGTTTCCGACGCAATATATAGACACTGACTTTCCAAAAACGATCGGTGCTCCTCTGGAATTCTACATTTCAAAGATAAATCAATACGCTACAAAAAGCAATCGTTTCCTCTCGCTAGCTACGAATAGGGGTAATATGTACAATAACAAGTTATAGTGGCAAAACTCCATTCTGTCATCATACGTTCAATAGCCCAAGTTAGATTTGTGTGCCTAAGAGGATGTTAGGAAATGATTTCATTAATCCCTTGCCCTTGAAATGGCATCTTTCACACATCAGGAGACGTGGTTCATTTCCGAAACTTGTACTGATTGAACTTTGATGATAATTCATGAATATTAGAGGAAGTGTGACAAAAAGCTCCCGATACGCCCATCGTATTCTAACTTCAGACCATGGTTTCTAAATCAGTACCAAATGGCATTCCTCATTCGCCTAATCTCCGCGGACTGTTGTCACTACGAGCGAAAGACGACCGCTCTGATTGCAATTATTAGACGATGGAGAAATAAACTTTATTGTCGATTTTGAACCCATGTATGCAGTACTTGACATTTAATATGTTTCAATGCGCATACATTACTACGAATTTTCTAAAGTTTCAATCTCTCCTCGGGATGCATCGATAAATTCTAAATAAACAATATTTCATAATCCTAATCCCTCCAGTTGGAGAGTGTTTAGATAAAGTTGGTGGAATTTGACCAACGGAGAGTGGTAGACTGCACTCAGTCATGATTCGGAAACGGAATCCAAACAGAAGTGCACATTTCTGTCGTCTAATTCCCTCGGAGCGTTGTGTCCATCAAGTAAGAGAGACAACAGCTCCGAAGGAATTAGAAGAGTGAAGTGCGCACTTCTACTTGGATTCCGTTCCTCAACCATCATGCCCGATAAATGAATTGAAGTCTGACCTCCAGTACTTGATCTCCCGGTCTGAGTCTTCCATCGGCCGCAGCAGCCCCGTCCGGATACACTTCATGGATGACTACTGTGCCCAAGACCGTGTCTGAGCCTCCCACGATCGAGAGACCGAGACCCTTGCCGTCCTGCAATATTCTTTTGTATAATAAATATTTATTTTGTTTACTAGGACCGTAGGCACTATCTCCGATGGTCGATATCTCGACAGTTAAACCCTTCGTGAAACGTAACCAGTCGCGCATACTGACTGACGTGCCCATTTCGCATTTGTTTTTCCAGTTGCTGTCCTTTTTTCACAGTGAATTCCACAGTATGTTCCAGCACTCTGTGCTTTGTTTCGCGCGATCTTTTCCATGTGCTGGAGACGACCGACAGAATTAGAGCGCAGGGGGGATGAATGAACTTTGACATTAGTGTGGGGGTAGGGAGTACGTTATTGACAGCCGTTCATTTCTATTCGTCTAAGTTCACTCAGAGCGGTCGTCTCTCACTTCGCAGCCCACACTATTTGACATATACTATACCAAGA
>JACMIF010000396.1:0-14488 GCA_014805445.1 Diplogasteroides magnus | reverse complement strand
TTTTTTCACTTTTTACGAAAACAATTGCCCTGAAAAACTCTGTCGGCTGGGAAGTCTGTCAATGGGGCCTGGTATTGTTCATTACACGGCTCATACACTAGAACAGTTCGTTTGGTCCGGAAAATTCCCTTCTCGAAAATACATCCTGAGAACTTATCAGTGGTCTTAACTGCAGCCATGGACTTTGAAAGCCTACTGCATGCTTTGCTGCAGGCTTGGAGCAGCTATGCTAGGCATACATGTTGGCTAAGGCAAGCCAACAACTATGCACTATACAGTTACTGTTTAGCATTCACTGAGATTTTTCTGTATCGGAATATCAAAAGTGTGAAAGACTTTCTTTACAACCTAATACACTAACCGATATGACTCGATCGCCCATGTGAATGAGTCCTGATTGTCCTGCGGGGCTGTTTTCCAGGACGCTCTTGATAAAGATGCCCGAGACTGTGTTCCCAGTGCCTGGCAGTCCACCCTTCTGAGACACCTCAACACGACCGCCGACGATGGAAATACCTGCAAATACACTATTATTTAGAGACTCTGAATCGAATATAGGTTAACAATCGGTAAATTTGTTGTCATTCTTCGCTGTTGTCTCATTCCCTTATAGACAACGAGGAGAAGAATGAAGACAAATTTAATCCTTTCGAACTCCTGGTATCGAAGTACATTACTTTTCCCTAACACGGTGTCGAGCGATTGTCTTTCGTTGAATGTACACAACCGCTAGACAATGAGAATGAGAAAAGGAATGTACTTCGGTACCCGATTCACGGTCTCTATGCACTATGCATTACGAATGACAAGGGTCACTGACCAAAGCTCTTGTTTTGTGGTCGGTCGAGCGTCACCGTCCGGACTTCACCCCAGAACTTGGATTTAGGGGACCGCATCTGCAAAATTATGGGTGAAATACTTTTGACGTAGTTCTGACATATAATTACAGAAACGCTATCGCTGACGTCATCATGACGGCGTAAATGTAAATTTCACCGTTTTGGCGCAAAGATCAATGGGGCAGTTGACTTCGGTCAAATAACTTTTCTATAAATGTGTAAAACGAAGTTGACAAAAACGGGTATACTTATTCTCAAATTATGGTTGCGCCTGCTAACGACCAGCAAACACATACAGCCTATGTAATATAGAAGTTCTGAAACATATTTGAACACCAAAAAGTTGAAGTCCGAATTCGAGCTATTTTTGAAGGATTTGATATTGAGAAATTATAATTGATTATTCAAAAAGATTTTGGACTCATTTGAACATAGATCAACGGAAAAATGGATGAAAGTCTCGACTCTGCCGTAAGCTTGAGATATGGTTAATGGTACGCTTACACTAGGGTTGGCAGTAAGTGTACGAAATCAGTTATGTTTCACGGATGCTATATAACTTATTTTTATAGAGTCAGTGAAACATAACTGATTTCGTACACTAACTGCCAACCCTAGCTTACACACTCGGATAGTCAACATAACTCGGTATCAATCACGTTTTCTCAATAATATATCTGGTCGGAAAACAACCATGTCTAGGAAGTGCTCAGAAGAGTTGGCTGCTTCTGAATTCAGTCCTCAAGGCAGCAAAGTAACCACGAACACATGGGGTGATTTCCCCTGAGAGAGACTCGACATGGAGAAGGGGGAGGGCCACCCGCTAACAGGGCCTCTTCATCAGTGAGCTACTGCGAAGTGTTAGCCAAATTCAGTTAGCGGCAAGTGCGCGGTGGGTCAAAAAGAGTGAAATTCATCCCAGATTATGTCCTTTAGAGGTTCTAAAATGGTAATTTTATGCGCTTCTCATTCGCTCCTTCTTTCCTCCGATCATTCATGGTAGAATATATATGCTTCATGTGGTGAATATGTCTGTGCTCAACGCTTACAAGTAGTACCGTTCCGTTGCTACTCCTAGGTGTTCTAAATCAATTGTAATGTGCATTTATATTCGTCTAAAAGCCGCAGAGCGATTGGTTCTAGGTTCCATAGACAACCGCTTCTCGTACATAACACGAATGAGAAATGTATTCTACTACCGATTTTTTACCAGGTATTCAAAATCGGTAAATTTATCATCATTCTTCTCCGCCATGCTGTTGTCTATCAGGGGTGAGACAACAGCTCAACGAAGAAGAATGACGACTAATTAACCGATTTTGAATCTCTATTATTTATAAACCATAATGTCAACGACTCACGGCGTGGTTGGGCGTTCCCGTTCCAGTGGAGGATGCAGTGGTTGCTGCTGTGTCGATGGTGCCAGTGAAGCTGACACTGCTCACACTTCCCGTTGGTTCGTCTCCCTCTCTGCTGTACTCCTCAGCTGGCTCCTCGGGCTGCTGTGGAAGATCCTGCACGCCTTCGGGGGCCTAAACCATAATAGTTTATGTTTATTCGTGAATAATTGAATTTTCTCGAGATGAGTATCTTCAAAGATTCATTTTCACACACTATTCATCGCATCCCGTACAAGGAAATGTCTTCCTGTCAATGTTCGTACGATTTCAGTGACCTATTCATGATACAATGTATATAAATTTAGTAGAGTCACACGTTAGTAATGTGCTCAACGCGGCGTGTATTCCAATTCTCAACTCCCAAACTAATCCACATTTGTTTATAAACATTCTTCAATATTGGTTCAATTAAGTTCTCGTGATCTTAAAAGATTCACATGCATACAATACATAATTCATAGTACCCCTTGCTAGGAAGTGTCGCCCTATCGATATTCTCACGATTCCATTTACTATGAACACATGCAGTTGTTTCGATGGTCACTTGCACACACACAAAATCTGCCGCAATACTGCCAATATTGGAAGATGGGACAAAATATGGCAGTTACAAACTGAATGGGGTAGCTGGCAGAGTTTTTTTTCTGTGTGAGTGTGTGTACTAGTTCGTTAGAACAGAAATGTCCATTCACCTCTTCAGTTGGCTCCTCAACTTCAGCAGATGGGCCTTGCTCTGCGGAATGCTCTGATGAACTCCTGAATATTCGATAATGAAAATAGTTCGACCAATGTAAACGAATTGGCTCACTCACTCGTGCCCGCAGTAAACTTGTGAAATTCAGTTTTTTAGAAAGGAGATTGTAAAGATTGATTAACAATGGACCGCCTGAAGAGCTTTACATCATGTGTGAAACATATCTATTTTTTCAAGATGTCTATTTTTTTCTTTCTAGCGAAGAGGGATCACATTTTGGGAGGAATTTGCATTTTCTGTGCCTGTGCTCTTATGCGAGCAGATATATTTCATTGGTCAGGGACAAATACTAGCCAATGCGAGGCCAGAAATAAAACATGTAAATTCGGTCTCTATTGCTCTGACTACTGCATAACATAGTTTCTGTTCTTTCCGATCCATTCAAGAGACTCATGTCTCATGTCAAGGACTCATGTCGGACAAAGTCAATTCACAGATAAAATAGGCTGATTCGGAGCAAAACTCGAATCCTAATTACTGAGACATGACTGACTTCTCGGCCTGTATCTCCTCGATGATCTCCTGTACGAGCGATCGGTGTAGATGCTTGGGCGATCCCAAATCAGGCGCCGAATCTCTGCGGACCAGAGCTTCCGATGGAATTATCCAATCGTCTTCCTTTTCCTGAAGAAACTCTTTGGGGATAAAGAATGAGAAGGGAGGAAATCGGAGATGGGGGGGGAAAGGGGGCCTCGTACGGGATTCTGGCGCGTGTCGGCCCGCTCGCGTGTCTTGGGAAACTCTGGAGCGGGAGGGGGAGGAGGAGAAGGAACCGGAGGGGGAGATGGGGTAGTTGGATGAGGAGATGACTTCAAAGACGACTCTCTCGACACCCGTCGATCGTCCTGAATATTAGTGTGAGCACGTTCGATGATATACTGACAGCCGGTTCATTTCTGGCCTCGCTAATCTCTTCAGAGCGGTCGCAATACTGGTGAGAGACGACCGCTCGGAATAGTATTTGGATGATATCAATGTCGTGTTTGGGCCAAGTACGAAGTCAGAACTCACAAATCCTGGAATAGATGATAAACGCTCCGCGCTGTGCCGTGGAGTGGCCTCCTCCTCTAATTCCTCTTCTTCCTCGAGCAATGACGATCTGAACATCGACATTCCATCATTATGTGCGCTGACGTGTCTGGGCGAATGAGAGCATGGTTGGCAGATTGACTTCCTCTTTCGCATATGTTTCAACGGTACTATATATTCGAAGATTCCGTGAAACATAGCCCATAATGTAGTCATCCTGCCAACCCCCAGAGTGCAGCGAGAGAAGGAATGCACTTTGGGATTGATTCAGGGAAGACTAGAGTCTTCACGTAGTGGAATGTTCCACCTCTAGGATTCTCTTGGGGTGTCTTCCTCGGTGCGATTATCTACTCATGTTATGGACAACCGCTCCGGGGAGGTTGCCGACGAAAGACAAATGCCTTGATAAGAGAACCCTACTCACCTCGAAACCTCTTCTGCCGTTGGGCTTCTCTCTATGGAGTTGGCCGATCTTAGTGTTGAGAAGGACTTCAACGGCGATGTCGACTCCCTCGACACCCGTCGATCGTCCTGAATAGTTTTACCCAGTCACAGATTAGTGTGAGCGGCCCATGCAATTCTAACCTCCCCATTCTCCTACGAGCGGTTATTTATTAGGGTTTCTAAAACGGTAATAATGTGCATTTCTCATTCGTCTAATCCACTCGGAGCGGTTATCTTTCGCTCGTAGAGACATCCGCTCCGCGGAGATTAGACGAATGAGAAACGCACTTTATTACCGTTTTAGAACCCCTATTATTTATGAGTCTGTGAGAGACGACCGCTCGGGAGAGAATGGGAGATTACACTGATGCACAACTCACGTATCCAGGAACAGGCGAGGGTGGAGGTGACGAGGTGGGGAGAGGAGGCGGAGTGGAGGATGTGGATGGAACGTCTGAAGGATCTCAACTTTATTTAAGGTCAATTTTTTTGGAATTGAAGGAATTTTTCGCCCCCCCCCCGTTCAATTGTGTTTCAAGTAGAGCAGAAATACAAAGCAGGCTGATAATTTAGCTGGCATGTTCACTGTTCCAATACAACAAAAACATCATCCATCATCTGCAATATCATGTGGTATGTCATAGCTTGCATAGTGCACATACATTTTTTGTTGTTGATAAATTCGACGCATCGATAGACTACGACGGGGTTGTAATTTAAGAACATTATTAGGGCGTCGAGCGCGACACCTAGCCAAAAATTCGCACAAAGACGGCTACCTCTGAAGTCGCGAAAAGACTGTGTTGAAGTACTTTGTATTGGGTGAGAAACGTACGCGTGCTTATGAAAAATGTCTATTTTTGCTGACACTGAGGAGCATCTTCTCCGATCGCATGCATAAATATTGGAAAAATGGATATGATGGGGTGAAGTGGGTTGCAGTTTCCGTAAGTCTAGAAAATCGCAATGTCTGCCCGTCTAAGTGTCCCCTATCGCATGTGTAGAAGATACTAGGGTTTCTAATTGGGGAGTAGAGTGCATTCGCCTGTTGTCTGATTCACGAGGAGCGGATGGTCTGTTGCAAGAATGAGACAACCAACCACTCCTCGGGAATCAGACAACAGACGAATGCACTCTACTCCCGAATTAGAAACGCTAGAAGATACCAGTCCACTTCTGCCGTTCGCAGCCCTTCCACTCGGGCAGCGCGAAGGAGATGAAGATATCGTGAAGGGCGTCCTCGAAGGCAGCCTGCAATCACAATATCAATGCATTAGGGTAGGCAGTTAGTGTACGAAATCAGTTATGTTTCACGGATGCTATATAACTTGTATTTATAGAGTCAGTGAAACATAACTGATTTCGTACACTAACTGCCAACCCTACAATGCATCAAATCATAAACACCGTAAAGTTAGAAATTGCGCACTGCGAGAAGCGCTGTGCTGATTTGGTTTTACTTCGCCCCACGCGCACATTCCTTTTCGAGATATTAGCCTTGAATTCAAGTTTAATCGAATCACCCGGCCCGCTTTCCGAGCTAAATCGTGGTGAGTATTTCGATTATTTTTGGCAGGTGGATACTAAACATTTGAAGATACATATACTCTATCATATACCTTCTGTGAAACACAAATCAAAAAGTAGACATTCTGTCAATCATAGTCGTTGTGCTTGGTGCAACCTATCCGCACAGTAGTCTTCGTTACTATACATTAGAAGTTCATAACTCGGTGTTATGAATACTGAACTGTTATTCCTAGTACGCGTCTCACACCTGGATTCCGCCCTTGGTCTCTCATTTTGACGTGGTATTTCGTCGTCGCGAAATATGTTTCAAATGCGAGATATATAGACTAGAGCAACAGTTCAGTTAGGATGAACAACAAAATTGTCGTCATACTTCATCCGCAGGGCCGTTGTCCCACCCCTTGATAGACAACCACCCAGCGGGGATTAATGACGACAACATTACCGATTTAGAACCCCCTGGTTGCTATTCTTAGACCTTTAATATCTACTTACGGACTGTCAAAGTCGGGCGACGAAGTTTAGAAGCTGACTGAATGCCACACACAACAGCATCTCAGGAAGCTTCCCCGGTAGAAAACTCGATAGTCGCGGGACTAGGATGGGGGGACAGAACCGAAGACGTGGCTTTCTTTCCCCACTAAGAGATGAGGTGAGAGGAGACTGAGGATATAGACTGGAGGATTGAGGAGAAACAGGCAGTCAGAGACACGATAGAGTACGGCACATTAAGAGAACTAGACAGTCAGAGATGGGCTAGAGAGTGGAGCGATGAGGAGAAGCAGACAGTCAGGGCATTTCCCGCTCATTATGCCAGAAGCACAGCGGGAGCAGTACTTGTAATTGGATGAGAGGAAGTGGGATAGAGGGAGAAAAGTCGAAGCACAGATCCCATTAGGGCATCCCCCAGGTAAACCCGCGTGATGTGCGACGAAAACAGGTCCCGGCATTTAAGTGCAGATATTTTGAGGGCGAATGATGAATGGTTAGCAGTTTGAATATTTTTGGCACGGCGCGTCAGAAGATTACTAAATATTGAAGATATACGGTATCTTATTCTTTCTGTGAAACACAAACCGTGCACACTTGCGCGCCAAAGATGGCGCATCTGTGCATTTCATCACATAAGAGCGAATTTCCGTTGGTAAATTTTGATTATTCTGGAAATCCAACCTCGATAAGTTCGCCCACGAACTGGTCGATGCCCAGACCGACGGTGATGTTGAGCCCATCGATGAGTCGACATGCTGTGGCAGAACGATCTTCGGAGGTCGCCGGCCATACGGATGCCACTGGTTCAGTCCGACGTGCAGTGCATGGAGGCTCATCAGCTTGCGATCGATCGAGTGGAAGAGGAGGAATGCCCGCTTCACCTGAATTATTTATTGTTTTATTTGACCCTATATGAACTCCAACTAATTGACAATGAAAATCTCGTTTTTCTATAAACAGTCGGGTGAAACGTAAACTAAATCACGCCTTATGATAAGAGACGGAGGAAAAAGGAGAGCACAGTCTGTCAAAAATGTAAGGAACGTGGTTGGTATATCAGTTGGGCAGCGATGTACGATCTGCTGAATTGTAGATGCATCGCCAGTTTTTAAAAAAAACGAACAATAAATGTTATTTTCACAATTCTCGCAGCTGGTACGCGTATAGTTTTCGCCTCGCAAAGCGAATAAGGATATTGTTGTTGTTATTATTATTATATTAATATGGGAAATGATGTGAACTCACTATTGAGCAGGGGTGAATTGCATGGCGAGGCGTCCAAGAAGTCTTGGTCCATGGGCAGGTCCTTTCGGCCCATGAACGGAGATCGGTAGAACTTGGGGAAGACCCTGGAAACAGCGATGTGTGAAGAGTTTTCATTGACTGCAAAGTGCATTTGAGACTATTCAAGGTCCAAAGTAGAGTGCCGCTGATGGTGATTATATTGACAGCCGCAATTTATAACCGCCAACTTCTTTCCTAGCGGTCGTCACTCACTTCGCAGAGACAAACGCTATGAGTGAAATTTGGTGGTTCGGCATGGCGGCTGTGTTATAGTCACCATCAGCGACACCCTAGTCCCAAGACGTTCGTAGAACCAACGAACTTCGTACTGCCAACAATTGAACCAACTATTACTGATTTTGGTATTGTTTGAATAGATCAGCAATTTACCACAAATTGGAGTCTACATGCATTTTCTTGCAGAAAAAAGCCGGTGAAAAAATGCCTGTGAAACATAACTGAATGAATGCTCGCAGATCATCAATTGCGGTGGCCTCATAGACTAGGTTCATAAACGAGGTAAAGTCCAAATTTTGTGAAAAGTTGGTGATGTTGCGGCTAGAGACCTCGAATCGGCTCGCAAAGCACTTTTCTCTAATTCAAGCCGAGCGGCTGTCTATTATCTGCGAGAGATACCCACCCGAAAAGGAAAGAAAATGAATGCACTTCGGGAATCGATAAAGTCTAATTTCTGTATTACGTTTCAGTTCGGACATATGTTTCGAAATATGAAGCGACTCTAATGATTGCTTGAAACACTGGCTCAAATCGACTCTGCAAAACTGTGATGTAAAAGTAGTGCACTTCTCATTCATCTAATCCACTCGGAGTGGTTGTCTATCGCTTGTAGAGACACCCGCTCCGCCGAGAGGAATGAGAAAAGAATTTCACTAGCGTTTCAGAACCCCCTACATACCACGACTTGAAAGCTCATGTGTGTCAAAGCTTTACTTACTTTGGTGACAGCCTCGAGATCGGCGGGGGTGTGAGCTCGGGTCGGTGGAAACGCTCCTTCCAAAGCTTCGCATCGGCGGCCGTGATATAGGTGATGCTGAATTATCGATTAGTAGGATTTACCGTATAAGAAGTACACTATCAAGCGTCCTAACTGAAACAAAGTTGTCTATATCCCACGAGATTTCGAAAGAGCACGCGAAAATGATCTCTCACAGTCTTCGAAAATAGGCTTACTAGGTAAACCAGTAAAGTTGTGGTGCATAGGACACTGTCTAATGGAACTAGAGACTAGAGACAGCGGCGAATCGAATTGCTGGACAAGGAAGAATATTAAGGAATGCGCTATATGATGCGATTGGGCTTCTCTAAATGGGACTCACTTGCACGTGGCTCCTATCAGATTGGCCCTTTTCAGGATCGCCCTTGCTTGTGCGTGCGTCACATTCCTCACGCACTCCGTGTTCACGCGCACGATGTAGTCGCCGATCTGAGAACCGTGAGTGAAATACTGTGTGGTTTGTGATAGGGTTTCTTAAATAATATTAGAGTGCATTCGTCTGTCATCTAATCCAGTAAGATCGATTGTCTCACTCATGCTATTGACCATCGCTCCATGATGTTTAGACTATAGACGAAAACACTCGGCTACCGTTTCAGAAACCCTAGTTTGTGAGCGAATTCGGTTATGTTTCACTGATCCTATATCTCAAATCAAAAATTATGTTGTGCAATTTCATCCATGATCAGCATTTATTAGGTATAGCAAAAAAATTGAATTGAGTGTTCAGGGACTTTCGCGGCAGAAGTATCAGTCACAATTATGGAGTAGTCTTTTGGTATGCCGAGTGCGTTTTTTTCAAGCATGTGGAAATCATTTTCATAATACCGTGGGAAACGCTTGCGATAACATGGTCATAAAATTTTTGGAAAGTTATAGGGTTCTTGAAACACATAGCATTCTAACAGCCAGATCAATTATGACCGGTGAAATAGTTCACCTGAACATGTCCATCGAGTCCCACTGCCTTTCTGCTGCACACGCTCTTCACTACGCAGCCGTTGACGCCCTTTTCCCTCTCAGCGTCCACCACAAGTCCTGAAAGTTACGTTAAAACAAGGGCTCCGAGGAATTTCCTCTCGGTTAAATCATTACTCTGCGCCCATTCATTCTTCTCGCAATCCCACTTCTCACTTGACTTCTATAAATTCATTTGAGTATCCCTACGCGTTTTGCGAATACATTGCCCGCAGGAATGACTTGGTTTTGATTTGGTCACCACGCGCGAACCCTTTTTGTGATGGGCGATCAGAAACTTATGTTTCATCACTTGTTCATCATAGGTGGAAATATTTGTTCTCAATGTGAGGCCACCCGACTTTCTTTTACCTTTGTAAACATTAAATAAACAAAATCATCCACATGAGCCATTAACGTGCGACTCCATGTGCGTTGATCAAAGTACGACTATTCTTAAAACTTTGGGCAGCCACGGAAAGGCGAAGTTGCCGAGAATTCAGAGTAAATCAAAATGTTTGAATTGGCTTTTGATACTCTTTTGAGGCAAATCACACTTTCGAACCACTACACAACCCCCAGGGGCAGCGTTTTCGGATATATTCAAGTAAAGGCAACTCACCGAGGGGCAGTGGTCCCTTGGTGATCTTGATCGTTCTCTCGAGATGAGAAGGCAGAAAGACGATGTCGTGCGCCCACATCCCTGCAGTAATTCAAATTTTCACTTTCCGGCTCGTGTTCCCAACTTTTCAGTGGCGAAAAAATACGCAACTGAAAATGTAGATATAGGTAATCGAGGTCTACCCTTGATCGCACGAACGTACGCGCTGGTCCGGATAATTAAAAATTCTATTGCCACTGTACCTCTGATCGGGCTTCCCGCGGGTGAGATCGATCGAGTGCTGCAGGGGGAGAAGGAGGACATGGAGACGTCCGACTACAAAATACCTCTCTCTTACTGCAGGAATCAGAAGACTAAGAGTAGTAACCGCATTATGGAATTTCTAACCTCCCCTATCTCTTTTGAGCGGTCGTCAATTAAATGAGGCGACTGCTCTCACGAGATTAGGGAGGCTAGAAATTTCACAATGTGTTCCCTAGTAAAGAGGGAATGAACACAGGGACATTAGGAGATTCTATTCAGCGAAAACCGAAAACAGTTTGGTTGCGGCGCTCATTATTGTGGAAACGAAGTTGATTAAATGAGTATATTATTTCTCAAGACTAGACAATAATCTACCATTATTTCCAACAACAATCAAAGCACTATATAGCGGTCCTGAAGCATATTTGAACTCTATCGTGAAAGTGCGAATTGGCCATATTTATTTAAATTTTCAATTTCGTTTTCCGCAATATTATACCGTAACTCAAGTGCTCAAAGGACAGAGGAAGAAGTATGGAAATTATGGTTGGCAGTTTGATCACCTTGTGGCATAGATGCTTCCACATATTTGAGGATATACTAGGTTGTCGCTTTCGGATATTTATAGACAGCGGGTGACTTTCTAGCTTCAATCCTAGAGTCCGTCTCTAACTTCGCAGAGACAACACCTGGGAATGAAATTTGACGATTAGTGGGTCAGCGGCTGTCGATAAATACCCCCAAAGCGACACTCTAAGATATACCTTGCGTGAAGCATAATCATTCTGCCAACCCTAATCGGAAACGGAAAGAGTGGAATAATTACGTACAACACCGTCGAGACTGCGTTCCGAGTGAGCGGATGGAGAGCGGGAAGGAAAGTATCCCTGAAAGGAGGCAAGGAGGAGTACACAAGGAGGAGTGGACCCTCTTGGGAGACGGAGTGGTGTAGGGGTGGAGGTCATGACCAATTCCATAACCATATTGCTTAACTAATTGGTCATGACTAGAGACCTCAAAGTGCATTATTTTTTCTCTAATTCATTTTCGAGCTGCAATAGAAAACAGCTCGCAATGAATTAGGGAAAAGAAAGCATTTTGTGAATCGTTTTGGGGCCGGTAGTCATGACCAACTCGAGAGAGCGACCGCTAGTAATGGAGAGGAGAAGGAATGAGCAATTTCGGTCATGACATTGGTCAAGGCATCCGTTCTAGAGTAGTGTAACCACAAGCACCATCTTGTACCTAATTTGGACCACGACACAGCGAAAGAAAGAAGAAGGAGGCCGTGAATACACGACAACTCGGCATTCGTGACTAGGAAAAGAGTTTTGGACCGAATTGGCCTTTTCCCTGTCTGTGCCAATGCGATCAGTCGGAAAAGCCACAAATTCGCTCCAAAAGTCGTTCCCTATTGTTGACTACTGCAGGATGCAAGCAAGGGCAAATTAATTTTCGTTCGTTCGATTCAAAACGCTCAAAAGACACTCGTGTGGGAGAACGAAAATCAGCTACCGTCGTCCCTTGAGATACGCTCAAATAGGTACCTGCGGATGCAACTTCCGGTATTGTTCTGCGCCAATCCAGACAGTTTCCTGGCTGACTGACGTGTGGTCCGTCTGAAATAGGATTGGCAGTTTGTAGGCGAAATCGATTATGCTTCATGAAGCGTATATAACAGTGATGTTCTTCACTGCGCACAAGTCGAATTCGACGGTACCGAACGTGGACCGTTCTTCGTCCGTGCGCACTGGTATGTCATTATCTTTCGCTCATCATAGACGATCGGTCGAGTGAGAGCACAGATAGGGTTTATAAATCGGTAGTCAAATTCATTTCTTAATCTTCCTTTCTCCTAGGGGCGGTTGTTTGTACGAATCTTACGAATCAGAAATAAATTTGACTAATGATTTAGAAATCCTAGGCACAGACAAAAGCCCATCAAAAATACGATCCCTATTGCATGGGTGGGCTAAAGAGTGAATGAATTGTGTTTTTAATACGACCGGGCGGCTTTTCAAAATCACTTGAGGTTTTTTTTCTCGGAGTAATAACTAGAGCACGAAACATAGGCATTGTCGTTTTATAATATATGAGTCCTCTTAGCGCAAGTTGAGTGCGCAGACAAAAGTCAGTCCAAAAGTCGTTCCCCATCCCATAACCTGCGATTTTCGCTTCCGCTCTTGAAACTTTTATGGAGTGCCACTATTAGTGGTTCCTGCTAGGAGATGGGATAAATGGTGGAGAGTGAAGAGGAAGGAACCATGAGAAAGACAGGAGGAAGTTTGCGCCGTACTGATCAAATGGACACATCGATGGCGCAAGGGCCCATTTCACCACTACGGCGCAAGCGTCTTTCCCCCGGAGGAACCAGGCGGTAGAGTGAACTGAGAAGAAGTATGAAAGACATGAGCGTCATTAACATTTGCGGCATATTGATGAGATGAGCGCTTCGATGGCGCAAGTACCCATTTCACCATTTTGGCGCCAATGTCCTGAAGGAACCAGGCGGTAGAGTGAAGTGAGAAAAGAAGGTGTCAGTCACAATTTGCTTCGTCGAGCCATTCGAACACAACAACTGAGTCCCCTACTACATCTTTTCTCTCTTCTTTTCCCCCTGTGACTTGTCCCTTCTCTCCCCCCACTCAGTCTGTCTTATTCACTCTTCACTTCACCACGTAGCGGGCGCTATTCTGGCACAAACCGACGGGTCCCGGACCGCAAAACGAACATGCTGTAAAACCAAGGGGTGAAAGACAAGAGCGCCGTGGATATTTGCGCCGTAGTGGTGAAATGGAAAGCTCGTTGTGACTCGTTCTCCCCACTCAATTCGTATCTGTCTTATTCACTCATCACTTCACGGACCCACAGCTCTTCTGGCGGGACCGCAAAATGAACACGTTGTAAACCGCAGTCAGTCAGCATGTCAACCACTTTGAGGTGTTTAGAGGATAAACTACTGGCGGGGAAGAATGGATGAGATGTTTAACGGGGCGTATTCACAGCCGGTCTTGGGCTATTAGGACTAGGGATCGCATTATGGAACGTTATTGACTGCCGTCCATTACTAGCCCTCTGATTTTATTCCGAGCGGTCGTCACTGTTAGGTGACAGACGACCGCTAGGAATGAAGTTAGACAGCTAGAAATGGACGGCTGTCAATAACGTTCCATTATGCGATCCCTAATTAGGGCATTGCCGCATGCTGAATAGTGTGCAGTCATCAAATGTGTAAGCAATTGTATACATCACATTGTAGATATGAATCAAGCGATATGGAGCGTCCGCTAGTGATTGCTTCTGATTCCGCGTGAAAATGACTTAATAAAGAAATCATAGACAACCCCCCGCTACTCGTTCAATGGCACTAGGGTGGGCGCGATAGGAATTGACTCATAATGAATAAGTGTGCGATAACTTGTCCTACCTCTTTCATGAGGTAAGAACGGCATAATTGGTGCTCAACTTTCAGAAAAAGTGATTTGGTGGACAAAGCAACTCCTTACATGTCTCCTGGAAAGTCGTGGACTGCTCCTTGCTGCGAGGAGTCGTTCACTCCTCGAGAATATGGGCGTGTGGGAGATGGAGCGATTCTGAAAAGATCATAAATTTGATTTACTGATAACTCATTTAAATTATTGGTCATATCTAGTGCGCTGAGATTGAATCTGAGTTGAAAGTGAGAGACGTTATCTGAGGGATCCAAACTGACCTTGGCACATCGATTTTTAACGTATCCTCAAAAGTTGGTCACATGTACTTTCAAGTATGGCGAACAAACTGACGCTTCCAGAATTTTGATATGTGACGTCATCGTCGAGCTATGACGTCACGAAGTTGACCACCCCCGAAAATCAACTCTCTCAAATCGAAATTTTA
>JACMIF010000395.1:17149-39400 GCA_014805445.1 Diplogasteroides magnus | reverse complement strand
AAAATGGGGTTATGGGCACTATGGGGGTCCTGGTGGCAGGGGCGCCCCACCAATTGCCCCCCCCCCCCCTCTAACTACCTTTGTATTCGCCTGAAACCGGGTTAGGACACACAGCAAACTTGCACTTGTCGGCCCTTCTGATGGATGATAGTGTACTCGGACAGAGATGGAATGACACTTTTATTCGTAAACATTCTGTAAGTTGCCGGGACTGACAAGAAACGTCGCTCTTATGTGTTTGATTGCATGGAATGGGGTAAGGTTCCGCCATGACGTGCCATTCTCTTCCCGCTTGGTTCACGGATGACCCACGGGTGGGCATTAATGCAATGCAAACGGATGGGGATGCATGCATTGTTAGTGAGGGGAAGGAGGAAAGATCACGGCAGAAGTGACATGCACTTGGAATACAAATATAATAGAGACATTGGTGCATGTAGTCAAACTGTATGTTGCTAGGACTAAATGATTTGTATTGCAGGTCTTATGAGTGGAATGTCACAGCCTCAACAGCCTGCTCCTATTCAACATTCACATGCTACACGATCTGATAGTGGAGCCTCATCAGGAGATCATGATGGAGAACACAGAATGTGAGTGGATGAGTCTCTTGTGAGATTAGAAGGATTAGTTGGATTGGGAATCCCTTTGTGTTGTCTTGTCCCCTATTCTCATCCTTTCTTCCCTTCCCATCCAACCCTTCCTCACTCATAGTGGCCCGTGCCAAGAGGCGAGAATTGCGCGGGAACGACACATTCGTCATTCAAAGGAAGGCAGAGCCCGGGTGCTAAGAGGGTAGGAGGAGAATATGCAAGGGATAACCGTATGCCTCTTGAGTCTGTACAATGAGAAGCAATGGGTCATGTGTCAGCCATCATGAATGGCTGCCTTCAATCAATAGAGAGAAGGAATCCAGAATGAGTAGAGGGAAACGGTAGTGAATGGGGGAAGACTTCTGTGTTCACAGTCGCTGTCTCAACAGTCAAAGCAGTCCTTAGTGTCTTGATGAATGACAAGAAAAGAGTGTTGTGGTAGAAGACTGAAGTGACATGTTATGGTCTTGTAGTGATAACCATCTGACTGTCCATGAACGAGAGTGCCACATGGACAATCTTCATTTGCTATCTCGCCATGCCATTACTCGGTCTTTTCCTCGCCTTTCCCCAACCGTTCCTCTTACCCTCTCCCTCAACTCTTTTTCTATACAATCTTGCACCCTCAGCCCTTCTTTCTCCTTCTCTCTCTTATTCTCTAACTTCTCGTTTCTCTTCCCTTTCAACGCTCTTTTGACGGTGCGAATGGGCGCGAATTTTGAAGGGAATTCGCGGGACAAAGACAGACAGTGGCCTTGAGTGGTAGTCAGTGTTTCTGACTGCCAGTGGAAGTTTGTGACACTTTGACACCTGTATTATTGTGTGGGTCTCATTATGTGTGAGTAGAGGGAAGGACTGGCCCCCTCTTTACCTAGCTGTTGTTGTTGCGTGAAGTGTGAGGAGTGGGAGAGGTAAGTGAGAGGGGAAGGAGAAGAGGATGGTTGGATGGCCTCTTCACCACTCAACACGACTATCTGACTCTTGATTGTTGTATTGGTAGTTGTCTGATCGATCCCATCCCATCCTTCGCACCTCAACCCTCCCTTCTTACCCTTTGCGCACCATCTTGCCATTCTCTCTTAGATGGCCGACTGTGGACAGCCATAGTCTCCCCTTCCATTTCACAATCTAATGTCCTTGTTTTCAGAATGCGCGAGGAGCGACTTCCTGGTGCATGGTTCTATGAAGTGGGCGATGGTGGATCATCTCCTGTACATGATGATGAATTCGGACTAAGGGCAGCACTATCGAGTAGAAATGTCACAGAGACTGTCGAAGTTCCCTCAAGTGAACACGTGGCTGAGATTGTTGGAAGACAAGGTGGGTTACACCAAGTATTAATATTCAATGGGTCCATCTCATACCCTTCATTCTTCCTTTGTCTCTTGATGGCCATCTCTCTCCGTATTGCGAAATGATCCATTGAGTCTCCTCTGTTCAAATATGATAGGTAGTTTTGACTAAGGATGGTTGAGGGAAGGTGTGATGAAGTGAATTGCACAGTAGAGTAAATATTTGGTAGTGGAAGATTGGTTGATTGTCTTGTGTTTTGTGGAAGAAAGGGAAGAAGGGCTAAATGAGCCGGTAGGCAATTGAAAGAAGAGAAGGAATCCCACAACAAAAATAGTATTTACTGTGGTGGAGGGAATTGGAGATAGGGGAGAAGCCATTGTTGTGAATGGCAGAATGAGAAGACAAGAGGACACTCTTTGGTTGAGAAGGGAAAGGGGATGACCCCCCAAAGAGAAAAGAAGACATGATTGTAGGTTGCAAGATCAAGGCTCTTCGTGCAAAGACGAACACTTACATCAAGACTCCCATAAGAGGAGAGGAACCTGTATTCACCGTCACTGGAAAGGCTGAAGATGTGGCAGAAGCAAAAAAGGAGATCGAGTTGGCAGCAGATCATTTCACTCAGGTTGGTCATTTGATGACATACTGTTGATGAAGATGGTGATATTTAGATCCGAGCATCTCGCAAGCACAATTCTGCACCAGGAATGCAGACTCCAGGGCATGTGACTGCTTATGTGAGAGTTCCACTGAGAGTGGTTGGATTGGTTGTGGGGCCAAAGGGAGCAACAATCAAGAGAATCCAGCAGGACACTCACACTTATATCATAACTCCCAGCAGAGAGAGGGAACCTATTTTTGAGGTTTGTACTGTTTTGGATTGTATGAGTATGAAATGTTTACAGGTAACTGGATTGCCCCACAATGTCGAAGCTGCGAGGAAGGAAATTGAACAGCACATTTTCCAGGTTTGATTGTATGATTGAAACAATATTGGAGTGATTGGGATTGCAGAGAACTGGTAACATGCCAATCACTGATCCTTCTGCTGCAATCACTGGATACGATCTACAGAACACTCTTCAAGCTGCACAAAGGGCAAAGGTACAATGAATGAATGACGACTTATTGACTCTTCTCTCATTTCAGCTCTCACAAGTGTACGCCTCTGCAACGGGACTGAATGGACATGGAGGCCTGACTGCAGGACTATCTGCACTTTCTCTTGATCACAGACCCTCAAATGATCTCACTACAAACAATCTCGCTTTCGGTGGACTGGTAATCATTGACATCTTGGGATTTGTTGAGAGATGTTCATTTCAGCTTCGTTCGTTCAACAATCCTGAATGTGTAATGGCTGCAATGGCTTCCCCCGGCCTATTGCCATCATCTATGCCACCTGCACCCAATGGAAATTATACCAACTGGGGAGCTCCTCTAGGAGTGGTCACTCAGAGTGAGTTGTCAATAACGATTGGGTAGAATGATTGATTGATTGATTGTAGATCATGAACGTGCAATGCATCCAATCAATGGAATGGGAGGAGAAGAATGGTCCAATTGGAAAGGGACTTATGGAGGAGGAGTTCATATGACAAATGATATGGCAAGAGTGAGAGCTATGCCTCGTGATGAGGGACTTGGAGATTCTCCTCCTACCAGGTAATGATGATTACTGTAAGTGAATGATGTGCAATTATTACTCTTTCAGTGTTCCTATCGGCAAGGACACATTCTCAATGATGTCTTCCATCTGGTCTGATATGGAATCTGGTGGACCTGCCCCTCAATCTCATGATACTACTATCGCCACTGCGTAACATCCCTTCTCTGTGTGGCAGCTCTCATACCAACCTCTCTCGGTAATCTCACGTTGTGACGTGCCGGTTTGAGTCTCGTGATTCCGTTGATACTCGTTTCTTACTTTCCTTCCTCTTACCGTACCCTCTCGTTGCACAGTATCATATTCTATACGCGTAAGAGTCAGATATATTTAACAAGTTGATAGATATTCATGAGTTTGTTTGATTGCGCCCTTCAAATGATCTTCATAATCAGATAGCAAGCATACACACCTCTAACATTTCATTCATATTTATATTGTTGCTCTTTTCTTTACAAAGATGAGATAATTTTGTTGTGACAATATTACAGATTTGGGAAAGTGGTCGCTTATATATGCAAAGTTTTTATTTACGAGAGAACTAGATGGAGTTAGGCTAGTAAGATTATTTTACGACCTCTATATCCTTGCAAATTTAGTATACTATCTCTCGTACCCTTTATTTACGCATTTCATTTCTGTGTAATCTCAATTTCGTCGTTGTTGTACTAACAAACACTTGTCTTTTCATCTCTCTTCCCCTCAGCACAATCTCCTCTACTTTTCTAACCACTTACCGTACCAGTTATAATTTCATGCCGCTTAGCCTTCAAGAGTATCTCTTCTCTATCTATATTTGATTGTTCGACCGCTTTACTATCAGATTTATTCAAAGGATGACACAGCTATTCTCTATTCATAGTTCATGTAGCGTAATTCTGATTAGATACTCCCATATATTACATTACAAAATGCGAATACATAATGCATATTTGTGTATATTGGAAATGTTGATGCACAACTCACTTTGTGGAACGTTTGATGTTGTGAGTGAATGAAAGTTGTCGGATATGTGTTGTAATGTGTCGTGAAGTGTACATTATGCACATGAGTATGTATCTTCAGAGGGCAGCCGACTGTGGGACCGACAAACAATTCTTTTTTTTGGTTTTCCGTTGGATTAATTTCAAATCACTAAAAGACTCAAAAAATGAAATTGAATTTTGAAATAACTTTAAATATTGTGAGATTGTATGCAATGAATTAGCTGTGACAAGTGACAAGGAGATTGTTATTCAAATGGATGTACATTATATTTAATAGTCTAATCTACCAGTTGTTGTGTTGTTTTCTCTTATCGAATATATCCATGGATTGCCTTGTAAAAATATTAACCTCAATTCATTCTGCCTTCACTTAATGAAATTGAATCGATTGTGAGACCACTTTGTGTGTGATGAGATAAAGTATGAAAAGTAGATCACTATTCCTCGTCCCTTCTCAGAATGAATCAATTGAGAGGAAGACACATAGAGAGAGAGAGGGGGGGGGAATGGACATGGGGTAGATCAGAATGAGACTCTACGCTCTCTTCCTCCCATTATTATCATTCACTTGATTCATTCTCTAATCATTCATTATCTCTCTCTCTTTATTCATTCTTTTGTTCCTTTGAGGCATATCAAATGATTGGTGATCTTCCGGATTCTTCTTCTTCCTCTGCTCCTCGTTCATCCATTCCATCTCTTACTTCACTCATAATGCCTCCATCGTCAGTCATTCCCTCCCTCTTACTCCCTCTATTATATTCATTCAGTCTTAATGATTACTCATTCTCTACTCAATATGGAACAACTCAACAAGCAAATATCTCCTTCTCTGGCCAACACACTCAAGGTTTGCATCCTTCTTCAATACCGTAATCCCTCCCAATCAGGTCGAGATCCTCGATTGAATTCGTCATTGACTGGAACTGGAACGAAGAATTCGTCTGGATTCTGGAAGAATCCCATTCTATACAAGACTACCATCTGTGACAATTGGGCTGCCAGACGCCCATGCAAGTAAGTGAAGGGGAGGATTACTGTAGTGAAGGGGAGGATTACTGTAATACATATATGATTTGAGGTACGCTACCCGTTGTTGGTATGCACATGGAGAGAAGGAACTTCGATATGTACCTCGATTGGATCAACTAGAACCGGAAGTGAGGTGAATGAATGAATGGAAGACTCATTATTGATTGTATTGATTGAAGGGAAGCTCTTTTTGTTGATAATCGATTGGCACGTCTTTTCTTCAATGATCTATCACTATGTGACAATGTAGACACTCTCTCTTCATCTTCATCTGGCATCTCTTCTCTTCCCTCATCAGGATGTCCTTCAAGAGCTGAGGTACCACTAATCGATAATGAACCAGTCTATCGATTAGGTTCAGGTGCGACATGGGGATGATGGCCGCCATTCATTGTCTCCCTACTCTCGTGGCTCTCTGTCATCAGAGTCTCCTCTTTCATCTCCCACATATCGTGCAAGTACCAAATGGGCTCCAGGTTTGTAGTTTGATATTTGATCTGTGTAGTTTGTTGCATAGGAGGTGCATGGGTGACTAGAACACCTTCTCGTGGTTCACCTACAGTATCAACATCAACTCCTCGTGTGAGTGATAATGGAGATTATCGATTGTTCTCAGACAACTACCCACTTTCATTTGATTTGCCTCTCACTCATCAGTAGATTTCCTCTCTAAGAGACTCATCTAACCCCCATTTATATTGTAAATTTCTCACTTATCCTATTTGTAAAAAGTGTCATAGACGGCTATTGAATTAACCGGTCGCTGTATTTTGATGTTATTGATTGCCAAGATGACTTTGTGTTGTGCATAGCACTGTCTCTTCATTGAAGGACATTGATGCCCGTTTTATTCCATTTAACATGAAATGATTGAATGAAGGATGACTAAATGACTTGTCTTTGACTGTGGGATGAAGTTATCGGCATTGGTCGAAACAGACTCTTGACTGATACGGTCTGTTGTAGTGCATTCCAATGGAACCATCCTCTGATGGAGATGAGGATACCAACTGAATGAAAGAGGAATGAGAAGGGAAGGGAATGACAATACTCACAGATACAACTTCACATGAATTGAGAGTATTCTTACGAGGACCAGATGAAGATTGTGAACGAGTGAATCGAACATGAAGAGAACCACCGGAATACGATGAATCTACTGTATTCACTGATCCATGTCCATCCATTTGGGGTGACTCGTATCTCAACACGATATCATATCTACAATATACCATTCAATTGTCACCCTCTGCTAGCTCCAGATTGCACGTTTACATTTCCATTTTGTACTTGGAAGAGATACAATTCGAGTTGAGACTGAAATAGAACAGTTCGTTCCGCTTTCATCGTTTTCCACTTTTTTGACCGTCTTAGCCAAAGGATCGAATTGGATAGAGTGGAAGGAAAAGTAAGAGAACTCTTTCTAATCAAGAGAAAGGGCGCAAAGAGAATGAGACAACTGACCATATCGGGGCCAAATGCAATAGCAGTCCATTGATTATTGGAAATGTGACTGTTGATGAAGTCAATGTCCACAATTGAATCTCTCACCTCAATGAAATGACTTTTCTTTGTTACAATTGAATGACGAGTATCTCAAAGGTCACACTTATGATACAACACACTTTGATCTTAGCAGTGACACCAGATCCATCCTTGATTGTACATGCACCATCAATGATAACAGCTGAATAAGGAAGTGAGAATAGAGATGAGAAGATAACTAACGAAGTAAAATGAGGAGGACGAGGAGATGCATCTTCTTGTCTAAGAATGACAAAGTGAGAGACAAGTTACACTTCTCACAACCCAACGACCTTCATATACTATTGAGAGAATGGTCCCCTTTCTACGTTTCGGTCCAATGGGAGGATCTTTTGCAGTCAATGATTACTTACTACTTATGCCCGCCCCCGTTACTTGTAAGTGGGAGAAGTGACCCACACTGCAAACACGATTCGAATGATGTCAATTGAGAAAAGAGAGTATAATGAGACCCCCTCACTTTCTATACAGAAAGTTCGCACACAGAAATAAGTTGTGAATAGGGACATCTGTGACGGAATGACATTCTCACGAATGTACTCATCATGATGATGGAGAGCATTCAACTAACACCTACTTGTTTATTCACAGCTACGGTAATACAGTAACCAATAAATCGCAATGAAAAATATTGCGCTGTATATCGGCTGTACATTTCGAAAAGAAATTTGCAGCGCTTTGTCCGAATTTTTTCGTTTTCGCGAAAATTTTCGCTTTACTTCGCCAGTCCAGGCTTTTCTAGTTATTTTATGCCAGAATTGGTACCCCATTCGACTGATATATTGTTTACATTCTATATATCTCTGTGGTTTTCAGAATGGAGGAACAATCAACTGCTGAATCAACGGTTAAGGAATCCGTAATCGAATCTTCTTCCACAGTGGATTCTGAAGAACCCGATGCAAAGAGAGCTAAGAATGAAACTGATAGTGGAGAAGATGCCATTCAGAATGTTGATGCAGGAGAAATGAAAGGTTGGAGATTGTTTGTTGATTGATGTTTGAATTTCATTGTGTTTCACTGCTTCCATGTATTTTTAGGAAAACAGTTATGGCTGAGCGGTAAATGGGTGTTTCGTTATTCGGACACTGATGCGATGGTTGTGTTCGAGGATGGAAAGAGTTGGGTCCCTGTGGCAGAAGATGAAAAAGAGTTCATGGAACAATTGTGGTATGAAGCAGAAGCTGCAGAGGCCAAGCAGGTACTCAACGAAACGGAATCCATGTCTTTTATCAATTTATTCAGGGTGAAGCACCAACCGGAGAAGTTAACGACGATTTTCTTGCACAATATCGGCTATCGTATGGAGTTGACTACGATTATTCATCTATGAAGGTGGAAGGAAAAGAAGAGGTGAAGAACGAAAAGGAAAAACCGAAGAATGAGCCTCCCAAAGGACCTCGACCACCTGGTTTGATTTCTTATGATATTGTAAAGTATTTTAATTCGTTTAGGCTGGGTGGATATGGAAGACAAAGTAAACGCTGTTTATGTAAGCGGTCTTCCATTGGACATCACGGAGAAAGAGTTTTCGGTATCATTTCAAATGCTTATTTGAAGAAAAGGTGTAAAAATTGTTAAGGAAATAATGTCTAAGTGTGGCGTCATCCAGAGTGATGCTAGAACAAATAAACCGAAACTCAAGTTGTACATGGACGATGAAGGAAATAACAAGGCGAGTTTCTTTCTTTCATAACGGATTCTTTGATTGCGAGTATTTTGATGTAGAATGAATGGTTCTATACAGGGAGACGGTCGTTGCTGCTACGTAAGGAAAGAGTCGATAGATCTCGCTTTGAATATTCTCGACGAGTCAGTTTTTACCGTTTATTTCATAATTCAGTAGTAAACACTATCTTGCAAAACATGCTATCTTAATCCTCTTCTGATGACGATATTTATACATTACCTATATTTCAGATATGAACTGCGTGGAAAGAAGATGAAAGTAGAACGAGCCCATTTTGAAATGAAAGGAGATTACGATCCGAAGAAGAAGAGAAGAAAGTTGACTGCTGCACAGAAGAAACGATACATGGAACAACAAAACAAGTGAGATTAGTCATTGAGTGATTAGAACGAGATCATTTATGCAGACATTTTGAATGGAAACCAGATAAGCCTCGCAACTATCGACCTGTATCAGATTGTACAGTAGTCATCAAGAAACTATTTACAATTGATGAACTCAACGTGAGTTCATTCGGTCTCACAGAATTGTACTTGATGTTCAGGAGAATGCATCACGTCTTTTTGACCTGAAGAATGAACTACAATTGAGTTGTGAGAAGTTTGGAACAGTGAAGAAAGTAGTGGTGTATGATGTATGTTTACCCTTGTCTTTTCCATTCAACTAACTCTTCTCTTTAGAATAATGCACTCGGAGTGGCCACTGTGACATTCGACAATGTTATCGGGGCTGATGAGGCAGTCAAGATGTTGAATGGAAGAATACTCAGAGGAAGAGCACTTGAAGCTCATTTATGGGATGGAAGGACAAAGTACAAGGTATACAATACTCATAGAGACATACCAAGGCTCTATTATACTGTAGGTTCAAGAGACTGAAGAAGAAGCAAAGAAGAGATTGGAAATGTGGGACAAGTTTGTAGAAAGTGGAGGAAAGGCTGGAGAAGAAAAGAAGGAAGAGGATGAAAGGAAGAAAGAAGTTGATGAAGAGAAGGAATTTGATGAAGAAGAGAATGAAGTGGATGAAGGTAACAGTGGACAAGATACTCAATGAGTCATATTGACATATTTATCACAGTTGACATGCTAATACATAAATAGTTATGGTAGCTCTCCTATTCCGTTGTAATGATCTCGTACGAGTATAGTCTACATGTACATTATCAAGGCTTAAACGTTGATAAAGTAAATATCCTAATAAATGTTCCTTCTGTATTCCTCTTTCCTGTGGTATAGAGCTCACACTATATATAAAACAATGAATATATTATATGACATAATACGAAAATGAGCGATTGATGTGAATTCACTTGTCGTTCCTTCTCTTTTCCATCAATTGAACAGCTTTTGTGACCTGTATGAGATATGTTTCATTTGTTGGTAGTCGATATAACCTGTGATTGTGTGATACTTCTCTCCCAATCAGAACATATTGCCACATTGGAAATAGCCAATCTGGCACAATTGTCGATTTGAGAAGAGAGACGAGCCTCTGCCTATAAATGAACAATGCAGAGACTGATTCCAATGGTTATTGATACTTGTTGATAAGTCATTTTATCTCTCTTGACAACTCGATTCAATTCCTCTTCTCTTCCACAGAATACAGTCCATATTTCATTCAGTTCACCCTTAAAAGACTCTTTTCTTCCATATTTGTCGCCCTTTCAACCTGCCATCCTGCTTCAACAAGTGCCGCCGCTTCAATGAATACAACTGAAGATGGAGGTGCCTTCAACCATTACAGTACTTCAACCGACAACCAATATAGTACCTCGCTTACTTTCCTATTCACAGCATCCAGTACAGCCGGCCACACAAGGGAATTGAGCATGAGTCGTTTGTCCTGTTACCGAGTGTTGGGGGGGGGGTCTCAAGTGGAAGACTACCTTACCTTGTTGCTGAATACAATGTCTCCAAGTGCCTTTCTGTTCACTTCTCCATTCTTCGTCGTTCCAGGGAAGGCAGATTCAATTCGTGCAATGAGAGGAGAACCAGGGGCATAACAATCATGGGCAACTTGATCACAATCAATCACCTTCAAAGTTAACTTTTCCCTAATTCCATCCCTTTCCCCACCTCATATCCCATTTCTCTCAAATCCTTGGCCACATTCGACTTTCCCGCAGCAATTCCCCCTGTCAATCCAATTGTGTATTGTTTAAATCTGAATAGAATATGAATGTACATTGAGTGATTGGTCATACCTTGCAATATGATTGACTGGTCTCAAAAGTGTTCCCAATGCTTCCCTTCTCCTAGAAGATGATGATAACTTTGTCTCATTCAACAGTGAATCTTCACCCTCGATAAGTTCAATCTCAACCATCTTCAGGAGGGACATTCCTCGTTCCTGACACGATCATGCATGATACGGTAACTCTACATTGAGATACAGTACCTGTCTTTTCGTATTGACAGCTGCACCTCCCTTGACAGTCTCAGCACTCACAACAATGGCCTCCAAGTCATGCATTGTAATGGAAGGACCAAAGGGATCCTCGATTGGATACATTTCACATGTGACCTGACATGAGACAATATCAGACTACCGTATACCATACTCACATTGGCTATGTCCGATACGAATTCCTGCACTGCGAGCATCCTCTCTTGTACGGGTTCAATCATCTCCCACAACGTCTTTTCTGAATACAAGGATTGGATTACTGTATGTGGATAGACATACTTCGAATCATTTGTCCTGTGGTCACTCCACAGACAATTGCATCTTTTGTCAACATGGCTGCTCTACTGAGAAGAACCTGAGCGACTGTAGGAATATGACTACCGTACTCCCATTCCACCTTGTGACCATTGTGAAGTCTGTCAAATGTTCCTCCAAGACAAACACGAGTGAATTCAGGAGATAGTGGAGGAGTGAACGGACTGATATCACAAGGTTCCAGAGAAGGAATACCATCTCTTGGCTGAATGATCATATCAGACTACTGTACCTATTGAGATACCGTACCCTTTTGAGTAGAACTCGAACATCGAGAGAAGGAGAATGAGTGGATGCTTGCTTGTAGACAGATTGTAGAGTTGATTGGAAGGGAATGGAAGAGTCAATGGATACATATAGTCGAGCACAACGAGAAGAGGCAGATTGTAGTAGACGAGGAAGGGAAGAAAGACACGATGAAGAGAGGATCACATGGGATATCGCATCCATCTGATATCAACACAATTCATTATTATTGACAACTAATATTTTGAATTCAATGTTATATCTGCTCTTTTGAAATTGCTCGTTAAATTTTATGAAGCATTTTCAAACGTGCTTATAGGGAACGTGTTGCCATTTGCGCCCAAACATTAAAGATCTAAACTACAAAAGATGAGAATTGCACTTGAGAATTACAAGTGGACCATTGAATGAATCATGTATTCATTCCCTCAGGGAATATTGAATAAGAGACCTCTTTGGATGGAATCGGAGCCATTGAAGAGAAGAAGGATGAGAACGAATGAATGAATACAACCATATCGTCTCTCTCCATCTCTCTCTCTCTCTCCTATCTATCCAACAATCACACATCGATATGTCTATTCTGTCCCAACAGTCACAAACCACAAAAACGAGAGGAGTAGAGTGTAGACTCTTTATTATGGCAAATGGGTAAGCACCATCTCAATTGGCCAACATCACATGTATGTACAGATAAAGCGATAAGAGCAAAAAGCGAAACAACATAAAAGAGAACCTGCAAATGGAAAAGCAAGAATGAACACCCGATGATTGACAATAAACAATGTGTTCAAAATGAGAACACTCTTCAAACAATGAAAGTGGCAGTCAAGATGCAAGAATGTAAATCTACCAAGCTCTGTGAGTAATACTCATCTATATCTAGACATCCTTACTCTGGAGATCACTTTACTCGTCAAGGATACGGTACCTACGTCAAATTTTGTAACAGGGACTAATAAGGATAGGAATAGAATCAAAGGGAATTGGTACTAGGAGAGTGTGGTGGAGGCATTGATAGACATGCACCCAAACATATGTGACGAGCACCTCTGATGGGAAGGGGATGCTTACGGTAATATGAAATGGCTGAAGAGAGGGAACGGAAATGGGAACCTTCTCCAACCACCCAATGAGTTCCATTACGGTCAAGCTAAACACATAAGATATGCATGTTTGAAAGATCAATGGAACCTTGAGATGGAGAATTCCTTCATGAGCCTTGAGTGAAAGAGCAGCACCACAATCGGCACGCCATCTAAAGAGTGGACTCAAGAATAGGAAAGAATAGATTGAATGAACCTTAGAAGGAAGTCTCCAGTATCCCTTTGTGATAATCTCTTCTCAGCTTCTAATCTATCCAAATCAGATAGTACACAACTCTCATCTACTCTCTCCCTTCTCCTTCCTTCTCCACTTCTTCTTCGTGTTTCTCCTTCTCCATATGCACCTATAACCATTACTCCTCATTAGGGAACGGAATCCAAGCAGAAGTGCACTTTTCTGTCGTCTTATTCCCTCGGAGCGGTTGTCCATCACATGAGAGAGATAACAGCTCCGAGGAAATTAGACAACATAAATGTGTACTTCTGCTTGGATTTCGTTCCCTACTCATCATTGAACGAGATGTCCATTTGAGAAGAGTACAAACAACTATGGCAACATAGATGTGCACACTTTGTAAGCAACTTTTCGCTGCAGTGTGCTCCCAAAACTATTTCCCAAAGTACACTGTAAAAACGCATATTTTTCCCACCACGCATGGTGCTCCCACTAAAATTTTCTCAAATACACTGCAAAATCACAAAAAAAAAATTCCGTACAGGCAGCTCCCATCAAAATTTGCAGGGTGCTCCCGTAATTTACTACAGCCCAGCACACCTATGTATGGCAAACGGTGTCCACCAAATTCCTCTTCACACACTTACAGCTATATTTGACGCATTCCTATTTTTCAACAAATTTCTTAAGCAAACGTATAATACAATATAATATATTATACATCAAGCCTTAAGAAGTATCTTTCGTCATAAATTACAAAATGCAAAGTTATTCATATAAATGATTAATTGCAATGTAAACATATTGTTGGAAGTAAACTAACCAATAGTTGCAGCATGGGGTAATTGATTGGAATCAGAAGGAGGCATGGATGCTCGTATGGATGACAGTCCTCCTCCTCCTCTTCGTGCAAACTCCCATGGTACATCATATTCCTCTTCCCCCATCTATATTGACAATTCAATACAAATCAACACATCAATAGTGTATAATGCCGATGAATGGGATATGAGAACGAGACGAGGAATAAGAGAGAGAAGAGGGAGAGAGACAGGAGAAGGAGTGAAAGTGGTCAGGATTGGTGAGAAGAACGGATCTTGTTGAGACAAGTGTCTCCTGTACGTTATGCAAACATGAGAATGTGACAACAGGACAGTATTGGCATCTGTAGTCAAGGAAGTAAGAGAGACAAAGTACACATGTACAGATAAAACTATACTACAAAGGGTCCGTAGAACTACGCAAGTATGCCACTTCTTCTCATTCTTACATTTGTGATTGTTTGAGTGAGTGGAAGAAAGGGAGACTCGGCCACCCGTCCATTTCACTAATCGATTGCGTCCTCCTCACTACGACGGGTTGCGCGATTAGAAGAGGGCACTATGGGATTGGAAGAGGACCAAGAGAGGAGTGACATTCTTCCTCATTCAATCAAAATGACTGATAGTCATGCGGCCGTTTTGGCCCTAGTGGACCCTTCCGAGAGAGTTCTCTTATGTAAAAGAGCCAAGGACTTGAGGACACATCCAGGAGAAGTTTGTTTGCCAGGAGGAAAAGTGGAGGAAGAAGATGAGACTCTTGAGGCAACTGCCCTTAGGGAATCACATGAAGTGAGTGATAGAGACACTTAATACAACTAACATCTCAGGAAGTGGGAATCGACTCGAATGGAGTCAATGTCAAGTACCAGATGGAACCTATTAGTTCACTGGCAGGCATTTGGGTCCATGCTGTAGTTGCAAAGACTCAAGAGACAGACCCGCCCCTTATACTCAATCATGATGAAGTGAGTGGCAATGATGAAAGAGAGAAAGAGATTGGGTATTGTAGGTGGATAGGACTGCATGGATCCCATTGGAGCATTTCCTCTCTGACAAATATCATAACGCCTTTAAATACGGGACATACACCGTTCACGGGTTTCGAGTAAGAATGAAGTGGATACAGACTAGCATAACGGACAATATTTGCAGTTACCACAGTTCTATGTGTACGGACTGACAGCTAATCTGTGTGTACTAATCGCCATGCGGGAACTACAACGCGCACCACAATTCGATTTGAACGATGAAATGACCAAGGAGAAAATGGCCAATCTTTCCATATCCGAGATACTCGAAAGATTCTATGTATATTACTACGATCATGTTCGGCCAGGCGAACGGGGCAAGGGAAAATTCAAGGGGAAATTGTAATCCCCCGCCCATCCCTCGATACCCTGATGAGACTCGAACACGCGAATAAAACGTTTGCCAGATGGTGAATCAAGTAGTACACATGGAGGATAAACAACTGGTAGCTATGAAGAACAAGAGAAAACCACATAAACTATTGATCAATATTGAAAAATGTTCACAATTCACAGTCTTAAGAGACCCTGTCAACAGTAAAATTCAAAAAAAATTACGCGGGAAATTTTTACAATGACGTCATTTGAAATTTAAATTCGAAGCTTCGTGTTTCAGAACATCCGTGCCCTGCCATTTTTGTGTAGTGATCGCTATGCCGTTTTTTGAGTGCACTCTAGTTGCTGGGAGAGTGATGCATGTTTAGAGAGAAGAGTGCGGTAAAGAGACGAAAAGGAGCGATAGGAACGACGAGGAATCATGGGTGATTCTCGTCAATTCCATCGACTGCAAGAAGTTTTGTGTGGATTGAAAAAGAAGGGAAAGGTCATTGCTGCTAGGAAGGTTAGCAGTGGAAACTTTTTAAAGAATCAGTTTGAAATGTTTAGACCGCTATTGATGAAGCAAGGAAACTACTTGATCTGTGGCTTCAATACATTTCTTCTGATCATGAGAGAGTCGACTATGATGCATCAAGTGTCATTGCTGATCTTGTCATAGTTTGTGATAGGGTATGCTTTATGTGTTTCTTTCTTGGACTGTTAGATCTTTCCATAGGAGATCGAATTTAACAGCGAAAGAAAGGAGAAATTGAAGAACTTTCTCATTACTAGAGATGCCTTTGATATGGCTTATCCAGTCATTCTACAGGTTGTAAAAGGTCGGTACTGTCTTTCATCACAACAAATCAATCTGTTTATATGTTGAGTTGGTCTTTTGGAAGCTAGTGATGGAGGAATCCTTGACTGGTACTCTTTTATTTACTTTAAACATGTGATAGACATGATCAGGTATTGTAAAGTATGCCGATCTGAGTTCCGTGAGGATTTGGAAGACTCTGTTCTTTCGTGTCTCCATGAGTTTCTTACTCATGTCTCAATTGTGGACATCCCAGATCAATTGATGCTGAGTGAGTTGAAGTGAATCTCTCAGATTAGTCGTGAATTGTTAATTCAGGAATGTGGAAAGCTCTATGGGGAAGCTTTGTGGTGACATCACGAGGGAAGAACGTCACCAAAGTAATATTTCCCTTTCTGCGAAAAAAGTGATTATTCGTTGAGATGATTCGTTACACTGATTGTCTCTTCATTCTTCTTCAAATGGCCAAGCAAACTGTTCTTGCATCCAAGCCTCAGGAACTCATTTCACAAATTCTCTCTAATTTATGTCTGCCTGTAGTGGAAGGAGGGTAAGAGTAAACTGTTCGTTCGTACTATCGGATATTATTATTTTTTAAGAATCTGGTCCAATCGAGTAATCTGCCAATGTGTTTCCCTCATTGGAATAATTCGTCTTCTTCTTCGTGATTGGGGATTCACTTTGAGGGAACAACTTCTTCCTTCCATTGAGGCACGGTATTTATAATGTTTGATAGTATCAAACTCAATCAGAGTCTCGTCAAATGTATTATTTCTCATCTCGACTTCTCTAACACTATCAGAGTGTCCGAACCATGGAGTACCGTTGGTTTGCCTTTTGATGGCACGAATCAAATTGTTTTCATTAGGTAACGACTACATGTACACGGGAGGAACAAGGCTGGCTACTGATGGAGGAGTTCTTTTCTTTGTCGTCTGTCTCCAGTCCAACAACTTCTTCAATTGCATCTTGTACTGCCGAAAGTCTAGTGTCAAAATATGCTAAGTAGGAGAATAATTTAATCTGAATATGGTAACAATTGTTATAGGATAGCGACTTCAATGCAGGAAGGACCTCCATCATCATCATATTCCAATTGTAGACTCGTTGCCACTTCTCTACTTTATGAATTTGCATCATCAATTAGTTGTGAACGAGTGAAATCGTCACCTGAAAGGAAAAGGAAAAGAGAAAAAAGAATACTTCCGGTAGAATCTGGTTCCCTTTTATAGTAACTTTTGTGTTTAGCAATTGATTGACATGCAACTGGTTGATATTGTGAGTGAAAGGACGGGTCGTCATTATGAGAAGAATCTTCCTGTCAAATTCTCCCTCTTTGCTCTTCAAACGTTATCTCTTGTATTCGAGGAGGGAGGGGAATTGTTGGGTGAACATGTGGATGATCTTGTCAGAAGAGTCAATCAGGCAACAAACAAATTGAATAAGTGAGATGAACTACTCATTGCCTGAATGATATTTCATGAACAGAGAGGAACTATATGCACCATTGGCTCGTCTTCTTGCCTCAGCTGAGAAATGCAGACAAGAATATGGAGAAGAAAAGACAGATTCATCTGAGAACGAGGTATACGGTATTTTATTCCCCTTCTCAATCTTCGTTGTAGGACCTGTGGAATCGAGCGATGGCTTGGTCTCATGTGCATGTATCATTTCCAGAGGCATCAAGACTTCTCATTATATGTGATGGAGTTGTAAGCGCTTATTCTTGGTAGTGTACTATCTATAGCTACCGTATACAGAGAGATCTTTCCACTCGAGACTCTTCATTCCGATCAATTCGTCTCTCTCAATTGGTGGAAGTAGTGAGAAATGCCTCAGTATATGGACAATCATTTCTTGATCTTCTCTCTTACATTGTGACTCAATGTGAATGGAATGAAAGAATGAAATGTTTCCCTTATGCCAAAGACTTTGATGGAATTGTAGAATGGAGGTAATCATTCATTCATCACAATCATATTTTCTTCTTTAAGATTCCGTAAAGAACTTGCTCATCTTATAATTGGACTCTTTTCTTCAGTGGATATCTCATCTTTCTTGATTGCACTCTGTTCATTTCATCCATACATTCAGAAGGCTATTGGTATACTGTATTCTTTCTTCCTTGTCTCAATTTCTCTTTGACCAGATGTTCCTCCAAATGTTCTTGCCAATCCGTCGAAGATGTTGAATAACATGTTCGATGAAGTGAAGAAGAAAAGAGTGGAAGATGACAAATATCCTCCAGAGGCACTCGTTATTCCTGTTGTACAATATGTGAAGGACCAATTGGAGAATTGTTGGAAGAATTGTGGTGAGTTCGTATTAATTGTGTGACGATAGATGGGATGACAGAGGGAGACGATATGGAAGGAAGAGTACGAGTATGGAGACTTGTACAATCAATATATGATGCAATGAAGAGATTACATAAAGATGAAATGGACAAAGTCATAGGATTGCAATTATTACATGAGGTATCTCATGATGTTTCCATATTTGAATCTACTTTTTAGACTACATCCACTTGGATGGTGGATAATGTGAATACTATTGCCACTGAAGTCCTTTCCAATCTGTGTTGCCCTGATATTGCAGACACAATGGACGAAGAGATTCTGAATGGACTACAATCGAGAGTTGAAGAAGTAAAGAAACGAAGAAATGTTGATTGAGGGAATTGACATTACAGGTTCCTTCTCTATACAATACAATTCTTCACACAAGGAAGTGTTCCATTGATGATGATCTCATTGTAAGTCTATATTGTTGTAGCATCTTTATTGTGTATCATAGATGCACCTTCTACAATGGATCAAATCTCGTCCTTCCCTTGTCTTCTCTCAATCATTGAGTGATTCACTGGCTAAGATCATAATGAGATTATCTCCACAATTTGAGTCTCTTGTAGATGTTCATGTCAGTTTGTATTCATTCCCTTCTTCTATTCATTCTTCTCTTTAGGAATCTATTGTCTCATTTTCTCATCTTCTTCCTTCTCGTTCGAATGCTCTCCTTCTTTCGAAGATGTGGCACGTATACCGTATTTTCTATCATCGTGCAACTTTTCATTACAGTAATTTGATAGAAGAGGATACAAGCGGACATTGCCATTGGACTGTCTTCTATCATGATCTTCTTGCCTTCTTCCACAAGGTTCTATTCATTTACATATTTGAGGATTTTAAATGTAAGATAATGGAAACTTGAGGATCCATCTGTCAGAAGTGCTTTGTTAGAAGGAGAAAGTGAAGCGATGCAATCAATAACCAAGGTTGTCTTACTGTATTGATTGTGTAAGTGAATGATTGAAGGTGAGTGAAGTGATGACTCGTCTGTCACTCGAAGTGAAGACAGGAGACTTCACAATGGGAAGTGTATCAGCTGTACAGGTTGATTATTGATTGAGAACAGTGAGATATTCCCTTTTATAGGCATGTCTGCATCCATTCAATTGGGAGAACCATCATATTCTCATACAGAACATCACTCAATGGCCACAACTCATGAAGGTATCAATTGAATGTCCCTTGTCGGCTACCGTATCCTGTTCCTTGTGTATCAGGGACAAAATAACTATATTTCCATTTTTCGGGCGGCGGGGGGTCTGGAAAATCACATAAGGGAAGAAAATCACATACCCTTATGTGATTTTTTTCACCCGGGTCAGGCGTGGGGTGGGCCGGCAAAAAAGCTTTTATTTCTCAAATTTATAAGGAGGACCCTTATGTGATTATTTTCGCCCGGTCTGTCGGGTGGCGGGCGGGGGGTCAAACATGAATAAATATTTGGAAATATACTATTTTGTCCCTGTTGTGTATTACCGTATCCTTTCAGATGTGTGCCCGTTTCATTCCTCACTTTCCTTCATTTCTGGAAGAGGCTGCGGCTGCATTTGATGTTCCAAGAGGGGAAGAAATGCAAGAAGTGTGGGATGAAAGACTGAGGTATTGGATATTCTCTTTACTGGTTACTGTATTTGTTTAGTCAAATGTCAATGTTGTGTTCTCGTCTACGGAGAGGAGAAGAGAATATGGAAAGTGAATGGAGTGGAGAAAGTAGTACATACACTTCCAGTACTGACAGTATACAAGGACAGGTACAGTAATCATTAATAGAAGATGAAGAATGGAAGGAGATTACAGTATGGTCCTTTTGGAATGGCTCTTCTACTTCCTCGTTCACATTGGGATTTACTCTTTCCACTATGGGATAAGATTGCTGATCATTTGGCATTGAAGGCACTCATTGACTACTCTAAAAGGTATGACAATGGCTAATACAATGATTTATCTCTTTCTCTTTGCGCAGATGTTATTCGATCGGACTTTATGGCCGTATCATTTCTCTCATTGCTCATCTATCGAAATTTCAATCAGGGAATAGTCAGTTTTTCCTAGTGGCAGAACCTCTGGCAGAAAAGGCTCTTCAAGAGATAATACGGTAGGAAGAGGAAAGAAACTAGAAAGAAGGAAGTATTATAGAATGAAAGATGATGAACAGTTGAGAAGTGTTGGAGAGTCATGGAGACAAATGATCGCCCATTCTTCATTCTCTGGGACTTGTTCTCCATCACAAATACAAGTGGGATGAATAGTGATGGAGTGTTTAGAGTCATTTGTATTTGAGATGTATTGTGCCCTTGGAGTAGAAAAGAGAAGAGAGATAATGGGAGATGACGGAATGGAGATTGTGGAAGGAAACACTGAAAGAATGTTTGATTATGTCAGTCTATATGTTATTGAAGATGATGACAATTGAATCATTCCAGAGTTCAATTCTTGCAATGACTGACTATTTCTGGAAGGAAGCACAATCAAGAAGGAAGGAATTGTTGAATGATAAAAACATACGTCAGTTTGTATCATTCACTTAATGATTCATTTGATGTGTGTAGATGCAGCACTAATAGAATCATTTCGTGTTGTACATGAGGCTGGTTTGGCTCCTTCATCATCATCTTCTCTTCTTCCATACTTTGGTCCTCTTGCATCACTCAAAAGAAAGTATCAACATATTGATTCCTCCCTTACAGTATCCCTTTGAGTGACTTCACTGCTGAATCCTTCTCTTACTTCCTTCGTCTTCACATTCACTTGTGGTTCTTCTCTCGTCGATTTGAAGATGCAACTGCAGATGATATTGGAGAGGTGGACTCTCTCTCTCCTCTTCCTCTTATCTTGTTTCCCTTTCAGATATTACAAGTATTGAGTGTGTCTCCATTATCACCACGAAATGAACCTTCAGAGGATGATGCACTTATCGATTTACACTTTTCTCAAGGTATCTTATTTTGTTGTAGCTCAGTACTGAAGTATTGCATGTAGATCTTGTTGGGAATATTTTGAAACTGGCCATTAATGGTAAGGAAACGGTATGGAAGATTCTTCTGCAGAGACTAACACGCGTAATGCAACTTGTGGTTAGTGTACTCTATTGATTAGTGGTCTAATCATAATGTACAGGGTCTCTCAGTTGAAGTTTGTCCATTCCTCGTTTCCCTCTGTGATGCTGAACAAGCTTGTAGTGTTATATTCAAACATTCGTCTGTGAGTGAGACTGAATGATATTGAAGATAGTTGATTGATTGAGGATTCATTCAATTGTCGTTCTCCTCATCCAGATCTTCCTCTCATTATAATGGAATGTTTCTCTGTCACTGTAAGTATTCTCTCTCTTATTCCTTCCTTCATTCTCTCTATAGGGAATTGCCCTTATGTGGAAGACAGCAATGAATATGGGAGACATTGCATTCAATTCTCTCAAAGTAATGAGTGAGAAGTCACTTGAGGCAGGAGTCATTCCACTTTCAAGACTTGCACTTGATATTGCACTTGATATGTGAGTATTATGAGTGAATGAATGAATGAATGATTAGTTGTTATGGGAAATTGGTTCGTACATGTTGGCTGTTCAATCCTTCCTTTTCTATTCCACCTGAGATTGAAGAATCATTTACTCGTTCAATCATTGCACGTGGAGATGCAGATGCTGCCTCTAGTCTTCCTCCCAGTATTCAATCCACTGAGGAGGTACTCCCCCCCCCCCCCAACCATACCTCACCCCCCCCCCCCCCCCACCTCCACTCTTCCCCTACCCCCACCTCCTCCTTTTTATATCTATTCTTTGTGCTACGTCAGACATCTTACATCTTGACTTTGAGTAAGGTGTTACAATTTACAACTTGACTATGAGACACGTGATTCACGTG
>JACMIF010000395.1:0-17049 GCA_014805445.1 Diplogasteroides magnus | reverse complement strand
ATAATTTACTTGTTCAATCATTGCCCCGGGTTCTTCCTATTTTGCCCCTATTTTTACTCCCCTTTTTAAAACCACTGCGGTGGTTTCCCCCCCCCCCCCCCATCCATTCCATTCAATCATCAGATTCGTCAAATCCTCGCTGAGTCTCGTCATGCATGGAGTTTGTCTGAATCGAAGGATGCACGGGCTGCGATGGAAGAATATGAGACAGAGTGTTTGTTGAAGTGAGAAAAGAGAGGGGAATGAGGGGGGGGATGATAGTCATTGTACAGGCTCAATCAATGGGGAGATATAGTCGAACAACCAGACACTATGCACAAATCAATGTCTGGAGTATTCAATCTACTACAGAGAAGGGAAAGAGCTGGCGAAGATGCTATATTCAACATACGGTAATGATCATTCTGCACTTATTACTATATGCATGATTAAGTGAATCGATAGAGAAACGACTAGCCTCTTCTCGTGATTTTTTGAGTGTTTCAATGAGAAATGATGCGAGAAAGCTTGCGATGGTTGCAACAGTGGAATCATTCAATAGAGGAGATGATGAAGAATACGAATACAAGTGAGTATAGAGAGGAATGAAGAAAGGAGTCTTTCATTCAGTGATGGACTCTCTAAAAGTATTTTCGATGATGTTCGTCTACTCAAAGCAAATGTCCATTTGGCAACATGGGAGAGAAAGAAAAGAGAAAACAGTAGGAGGAACAAATGATAATGAAATAAATTATCCTTTTTAAGAGTCGATAGCGAAGAGTGTTCTGGAATCACGAGTTCATGATACTGTATTGAATGCATCACAATACTTGGATAACATTCATGCATTCAAGGTTTCTCTATTCCCGACTATTCCTCCCATTCACTCTTCTCCATTCAGCCTGCTGTTCGTCTACTCTCCCATTGGACTAATTCTGTAATGACTCCTGAACTGAAGAGACTGACAAGACTAGAAGAGGTACGGTAGTATGAGTACTGTTAGCTATTATATTTTATTGAGGCTAAAGTTCATGCCAGAATGGGGGAAGATCACGTTGCTCTTCATGTCATACAAATGATTAGAGAAGCGTCCTGTAAGAGTGAAAATACTGTCGGTTTCTTGTTTTTTGAAATGCAAATTGTTTGCCTTCAGCTTAACTGCAAATTAGCCTTGGCAGAAGCAGATATTATAGGAGAAAAGGGAGTGAGGACAGTAGACACAATAAAGTCCATCGATGAAGTGACCATTACATTCACTGATGTATTACAATAGAGATTGAGGTATTGAATGCTATTCGTGGAAGAACAACGAGAGAAGAGGCACAAATAGTACAAGAAGGACACTCTCGACTATTTGACATGTCTGCCAATCTACTATCTGCTACAGAGAAAAGTTGTGATGGAAAGGGATTCAGGTAAGTTGAAAGGGGGAGGAATGGGAAGAAAGTACAATTGAGAATGAAGATTGATGCTATTCGAAGTTGGGAAAAACAGATCAAAGATATGGATGAAGGAAGGTTTGAAGTGAATGGAATGAAATGTCATGAGGAAGAAGTTGTAGATTGGAAATGGATAAGAAGAAGAAGGTTAAACTACAGAGGGAATTACAATGTGAAGTGGAAGAGGTGAGAGAGAGAGAGAGAGGGGATGGATGAAAGGAATGAATCATTGTATTAGGTACAAAGGATTCGATATCGAGTGGCAGATATGGCCCTTCAATGTACTTGTTATGGATTACAGGCATTGAGAAATGCTCCTATGGGGGTACGGTAGAAGGAGGAAATGAAAGAGAATAGAGAGAATTACAGAGCAAGAGGGCAACTGATATTCTCTTCCCACTACTCGATGTTCTATTCAGGCATGCAAGAGAGAAGAGTAGAAATGGGGACAAATATGCTGAAATGATCAAGGTGGGGAGTATCCTCAATTATGAAAGACGAACTGTTCTTACAGGATCACATTATTACATCGAATATTTCTCATTGGGTTTCGGCTGTCGGTCACTTGGTTAGTTTAGAAACTAACGTGTCAATAATGTGAAAAAAACATTTGTTATTATTAAGGTCGGTCATATATTCACTGTTTCTCCAATCACGAGGACATTTGAAATGGTTCGTGCATACTGTATCGTTGTAGTACTTACTGTGTGATATGTTAGTTATTGGTGAAGATGGTTATCCAGTATCCATTCCATACTCTCCCTCGATTGATGTTCTACTATGACTGTGGAGTAAGTCTTCCCTTTACATCTTTCCATTCCCATTCACTCGCTCAGGGAGTAGAACAAGACTCAGTCCGTGCAATTCTTGATGCTGCGGCTACGAAGGATTTGAGTATCAAGGATAAAGTGGAAGACTTTAGACAATGCAGAGTCATGTTCAGGTTGTTTACAGTATTCTAACATTGTAGAATCAATTCTTTTCCAGGGAGTTTACTGTAGCCAATATGAATGACAAAACATGTTTCCTCAGAGGGAGATTCGAGGGAAAGGGTGAGCAAATTAGTGTGAGAGACTATATTTGTATGAATATTGTAGATAGTTACCAGATCCAGGCTAAAATGGGAATTTTGCAATTTCCTGTATATCTGGCTAGGATTCCCATGCCCACACTTCATCTGGATGTAAGTATTTCATTATTGAATTGATTGTACAAAAGAGATGTAAGATTACGGCTGACCAGCGCAACTTCCTGTACATTACTTCGATTAATCAATACTGTGAGAAGGCAGATGGATTGAGTGCACCAAAGGTAAGGGAACGAATCAATCAAGTGCAATCTTCCTTTCAGATTCTCACTGTACAAACGAGTGATGGAAATATACACAAGATCATTTGCAAAGTGGGTTATTCCATCTTCTTCTTTATCTATCAATGTTTGTTTAGGCAGAGGATGTTCGTCAAGATGCGATGGTTGAACATCTCTTCCAAGTTGTCAACAATATTCTATCAAGGAATGATCCCAAGGAACATCAACCACTCAGGACATATAAGGTATTCGTGTATGTATAGAGTATGTTATTGATTGATCACATTAAGGTGACTCCCCTTGATGCAACTGCTGGTCTAATTGAATTCTGTGAGAATACTCAATCATTGAGTCAGTCTCCCTTTCTCTTCATTGTCCATATTTGTTCCTTCAGAAGAACTCTTGTGTGGTGCCGATCGTGAGTCCGGACTACACAAATCAGTGTACCCTGATGATTGGACTGCTAAGAAGGCCATTGAGTATCTGGCGAAGGGAGTAGACAAAGTGAGTGGAAGGAAGGGGAAGAGAAGGGGAAGACGGAATGATTCAGGTACAGGCATTCACTACAATCTGTCAGAATATGAGACCTGTATTCAGGTGAAATGTACACTTTCTATCTTATAATCATATTACATTTCAGACACTTTTTCTATAGGAACTATTCAACTGCAGTTGAATGGTCACACAAAATTAATGAGTACAGAAGAAGTCTTGCTCAATGGAGTATCAGTTAGTAATGAGAAGAGTACTGTAGTCGATGACTCTTTACAGTCTGTTATATTGTTGGACTGGGTGATCGACATGCGAGTAATGTTCTCTTTGAACCAAAAACTGCACGATTCGTCCATATCGATCTAGGTTTGACATTCCTTTTTGTGCCACTTGTCAGTTGTTGTTTGAGGAATGATTCTGGAGTATTCTAAGAGGTCATTGCCTATCCCTGAAAGGGTACCCTTTAGATTGACAAGAGATCTCGTTGATCCACTTGTTGGAGATCATCTCAATGGTTGGCCATTCACTCATTCATTCAACTCAATCAATATTTCAGGCAAGTTCACTAAGATTGCAGTATCAACTCTTAAGCCTCTGAGAGAGAAGAGTACTGTGAGTGAATAAGAGTCAATTGAAGACATTGATTCCTTTATAGGTATTGATTGGTGTTGCATCTGTTCTTCTGAGAGAGACAATGACAAACTTCTCTGATGCAGATGACGTATCTTCATTATCTTTCTCTTCTTCTCATCTTTCATTCTTTCAGAATGGAACATCCTTTGTCAGTCTGACTGCAATCGGTCGATTGAAGGACAAATTGAATGGAACAGATGCATTTGATGCACCTGAGACTCCAGATCAACAGGTGAGGAAAGAGGGGGGAGGGGAATGCAAATGAAGGGTTACTGTAGGTTCGTCGTCTGATCATTGAAGCAACGGATGTGCACAATCTGGCCACCATTTTCCATGGATGGATGCCCTTCCTGTAGAATGGACAATGATCTGTTGGTCTCTTTGTCTGGATTCCGTTCCTATAGGATACTGTAGAATATCTTAGTATGTTGCACCTTCCATAACATCGTCTGTTCTTGTACATTTTATCTTGCCTCTAGTTCTAGTTTTGTTTGTTGTTATAGGAGTCATTTGATAGCTTGATCATTAATATACTCTTGATACGTGTAACAAACGATGATACCTCACGGGAATCATTCCCATTCTTGTCCTTTACTCATTCCCTGTTCAATCTTTCATTTGTTATCTCCATGTGATTCTTATCTCATAGGTATGGAGTATAAAGTACATGATACCCTATCACGTGTATTGTTCCATGTGGAGGGTGTTCCCTACCCTATTCTCTATCTTCTCATGCCTCTCTCTTCCCCTTCCTCTCCCTCTCATCTATCGACTCTCACCACGAATTGCCTGTCTCTTCCCCATTCTCTCCTCTCTCTTCCTTTGTCTCTCTTTTGTTTATTTCTAGTCCATCCATTCACAATCAGTGTCATCGTTCCATTATCAATTGTCTCTCAATCCGCCTTTCTCCATTTCTCACAATTTCTTTGTCTCATCTGTGTCTTTAGATGGCAGGGGAAGGTGATTCAATGCCTGAAGTCGATCTCAACGATGAGGACAAGGAGAAGAGTCAAGTGAGTTGCTACGAATCAGCAAATGTCGTGTGTCCTTTATGAATTGTATGAATGTATTGTATAGGAGACAATGAGTCCTCCCTCTCCTCCTATTCCTCATAAGTCTCTCCATGATGCACTTGAGGTACAAGACTATTCTATGATTGCATTGATTGTCTCTGATTGAGGAGATAGATGATGTTCCCCTTGGGGGAGATGAACCAGTGAGTAGTAGACTCATTCTACAACCAGGAGCACTTCCTGTACATAATGAGGTATGCAAAGGGATGGAAGAGTGAACATTCATTCATTCTTGTAGAGTGGAGTATCTACAGAAGAACCCCTATCGGGTCAAATGACTGTACACATTTCAAACTTTGAGAAGAGAGGAGATGGGATGAATGCATACATGGTGTATCTCGTCATTACTCAGGTAAGGATCTCTGAATGGAAGTGTTGAGGTCTCTTAACAGGTTCGTGGAGTGGGAGGATTCCCTCGTGAACGATATGAAGTATGGAGACGATTCTCTGATTTCCTCGGTCTTCATGAGAAATTGGCAGAAAAACTCATTTCAAGAGGAATCATTCTTCCTCAGCCACCAGAGAAGAGTATTGTGAGTCAATTGAATAAGGATTATGTAGTGAACGGTTATAATCTATCTCATCGCTCATTGCCCATATCTTTTTTGTATTTTACGATCATACACATGATATTGTTAATATATATTTACTTATTTCGTATTGATTTGTAAAAATGTTTCCTAGTATAAGTGTGCATCGGTACGTTGTGGATGGCATGGAAGATAGTGAATAAAATGATGATTTGATTTAGGTTGCACTCACAAAGACGAAGACATCTGAGGCAAGTGCAATGAGAGATGTGGCTGCTATGAGAACGAGATTACTCGAGAGGTACTGTAGTCTCATTCTCACTTCCTATACTCTCTCCCTTTAGATATCTCCGTCGTCTGGTCTCTCATCCTTGTATTCGATCAGACTGCGATGTGAGAGATTTCCTGACAATGGACATGGAATTGGCCAAGGCAACCAATACATCAGCCCTTTCATCTGCTGGAGTGAAGAGAATGTTGAAGAGTGTGGGAGAAGTGAGAGGAGAGTGGAAGGAGGAATGATACAATCAATCCATTCACAGGCATTCTCTAAGATGGCCATTCATATGGAAGAAGGAGATCGATGGTTTGAACAAATACAGAGTCAGACAGATGAACAAGAAGTGAGTGAAGAGAATAAAGAATAGGAAGTGAATGGGAATACAGGAGGCCGTTCGACGAATGCATACTGTAGCTGAAGGACTTGTGGTCACGAGAAGAGAATTGGGAGCTGTTGGAGAGACATTCTCAAAGGTGAATGGAGTACTCTAGGGTTACTGTAGACAGTTTTTGTTGTAGGCTCTGTCTATGTTATCCTCTTGTGAAGAAAGTACTGCATTGGCCCGTTGTATTTCCCATCTAACTGAGGCTGAAGAGAATGCATCTGCATTATGGGACAAACAAGCAAATGCAGACAAGAATGTGAGTAGAAGAGGAAGATTGTCAAAGAGGGAATGTTGTAGGAATTGGCAGAAACACTGTCAGAATATGAATCTCTATTCAATTCACTCAAGATTGCATTTGGTGAGAGACACAGAGTATGGCATCAATGGCAGACTGCACAACAGAATATATCAAAGAAGAGAGAACAAAAGACAAGGTGAGTGAAAGGGAAGAAGAAGAGAAGGAAAGGGATGATTGAGGTTGGAATTGGCTGGAAAGACTGACAAGGCAGCTACATTGAGAGCTGAAACAGAAGAAGCAGTACAGAAGGCTGATCAATTAGAAGGAACATTTGGAAGAATTAGTGAAGATATCAAGAAGGAAGTGGCAAGGTTTGTATTCAATCTATTCATATATATAACCTTATCTCATTCAGATTCGATTCTACTCGAAAGAGGGATTTAAAGGAAATGATTGTCAAATTTCTCGAGTCTCTTCTTCTCACTCAACAAGAGGTTATTTACAATTGATGTTATTTTATCATTTTGATGTATTCAGATGCTAAAAGTGTGGCAACGATTCGCTCCAGAGACGGAAGCTATAATCGTCTGAAGTATTGTATTAAGAATCCCTCTTATTAAACCGGTAACGCATTTCCTACCGTATCCTCCTTGTTTTGTGAACCAACAGTACCGTAATTTATTGCACAATTTGCAGTTTTATATACATATTGTTTATTATTTCGAATGCATATACATTCAAATTTTATCATACAGGAAGAGAGGCTGAATAAATTATTATTGACCCAATGACTCGTTAAGTACCCAGAAAGGGAAACAGACTGAATAGCACAGAAAGGATCACATGATGAATTGACCCCAGCTGCATCCAAAAGGGTTGAATACAATAGGGCAAGAAAGAAGGAATAGGTGAAGATGGTAGACTAGACAATGAGAAGAAAGTTCCATGAGAAGATAATGAAGGGAAAGTTGGAATAGAACAAAATCCCAGCCCGAAAACAGGAAAAAAACGTCATGATAAAACCAATTAAACTATTTCATCTTTCATCACATTCTAAAACATTCCCAGAATTGTATCGCAAAAATTTAGCCTCTAAGAGGCAAAAATTTTGTAAGTATGAAATGGATATTGTAAAAGTGATCGCCTACATAAAGAAAGACTAACCCCGAATAGGGAATGGATGAGCTTCAGTATTGAATATCCATTCATTTAAAGGAAGAGAAGAATCATCAAATATGAGATAGAGATACTTGAATGTTTCTGCTAATAGGAATGATTGTTGAACATCATCGTGAATTGGAGTAGATGAGTACACATCACGAACACCAGAGAATCCAACTCCGATCTGCAAGACATTCATTTAAACATGTCATAACTATACAACTGACTCTTAAGTTCCTCTCGAATGCTTCTACCATATTCCATGCCCATTCTCTGTACTTCTCATTCTTTGTTATTCTCCACAAATAGAACCATCCTTCCACAACCTAAACATCTTCTGTCACAACATCCGAGCTTGAATGAATTGTAACCTCAGGTCTCAGAATGTAGTATTTGTCCCTTATTCCAATAGCCTCCTCATTTTCATTTGTGAATTGGAATGCTTCAGGACCCACTCCCATTTCTGAATGATTGATAAGTATGTGGAATGTCTTCATTCTCACTTGTCCTGGCATAACTTTCATGACAAGTATGTCCAATAGCCTCTCCCAGTCTCATGTAATGCATTCTTGTCGATGAATTCGCTTCGTTCGCTGCCTATGATCAAAGGAGAGTTCATTCCGATACAAATAACTCGATTACCTGCAGAGCAAACATTCCTGCAGAAAAACACGCCAGATGCTCCATTTTGTGTTCCACACGATTCCCCTTCAGATTAGCGAAATATCTAAACATGCATAATATAATAGAATCGATAAAACAACAATACTATCTCTCCCATACATACATCAGAAAAGGTGTTTAATTCAAACTTCGAATATTATTGTGAAAGCGTTTCAAATAACGAAATCTTCTGATTGACTCACTGTAGCTTATCCTTCTTACTCGTGTACAGCATTTTCTTTTCCATTGCAAATATAACTTCATCATACGTTCGCTTTGAAGCCTGGAAAGGGTTGAATGTTGGTAAAGGAAACATAGGTGCGCTGGGCTGTAATAAATTACGGGAGCACCCTGCAAATTTTTAGTGGGAGCACCCTGCGCGCTGGAAAAAATCTGCGTTTTTACAGTGTATTTTGGGAAAATATTTTTGGGAGCACCCTGCAGCGAAAAATTGCTTACAACGTGTGCACATCTATGAAAGGAAATGAAATGTAATACCTTATTCCTCTTTCCTTCAATCAGCCAAGTCTTCAGAAGGTATTCATAGTATGAATCAGCCATTGCTCCCATCGAAAACTCGCCTAAGAATTATTTTGAGAAATGAAAGAGTGTCTATACTCACGAGCCCCCCACTTTCCAGTGTGTGGATTCAAATAGATTGGAACCAATCCATCGGGTTTATCCAGTTGACTCAATACTTCATTGATACGTGCAATCTGGATAATCAATAATTTGATTCTCAACAATGAACAAACCTTTTGTGAGAACACAGCATCTCCAGTCAAATTAGATAAGTAATCGAATTCCATTTGAAGTGAACCGAATTCAGCGAGAATTGAACATCCTCCCGCAGCCCATCCATAATTGGATACTCGACCCGTTTTGAGATTAATGAGAGAAAAGGGAATTCCTTAATGATAATCACTTCCATTTCTACTCAATACAATACCATACCAGTTGGAGTCTCGAATGCAGGAAGAAGAAGTCTCCCAACTTCTTCCGCTTTTCTCAGGAACATTCCATCTTTTGTGAGGGCATAAGCAGAAAGGAGACCACCCACGAAGCGAATGTTCGTTTCAAACACAGACAGTTCCCCTTGCTGAAGAGAAGTTGAGTATGTAAAGACGATAAGTTAAACAGACCGTATTAGCCTTGAGATCAAGAGATAATTCCACCCATTTTCTTGCCTCGTCAAATTCCCCATGAAGACCCATTATCCACAAAGTATCAAGGGCATCTACAATAGTCGCGCCCAATTCTCCACGACCAAACACTGACCTGAAATATAACCATTAACCCTATGCATATAAAGAGAATACAAACCCTGAGTGTCCAATCTTAGAAATTGGCTTGAGTTCATTCGATCCCCATGCATATTTCCTGTACCCGTCCCATGCAAACTTCATCATCTACACAGATCAAAAGATATAGTGAATAGTGATGAAAAGTGAACCTCCTTGACTTTGTTCTTCTTTCCTTCAAGAGTAGATGGATCCAATGATTGAATCTCATCCTCCTTTACAGTTTCTGGTAATGGAGGAGGAGGGATGTTAGCCTTCTCCAATTTATCTGCCAACGCCCTTTGATCTCTAGCAACGTTCACTCTTCGTTGGCCTGGTCTGCAAAGAATCAAGTTGAAGAGAAATAACAACACAATCAAGCATAAGTAAGAAATGTCATTATGTACACTCTGTTAGTACCTGTATTCTTGTAGTCCAATCAAGGTCTCTTCACTCTTCGGCAGCCAAAAGAAAGATGAGAAACAGATGAACATAAGGACGATGAATCCAAGGGCCACAAAGTGGCTTTCCTTCACTCGACACCAACCCATGATCTTTGATTAATCTCGGGACGAGGCCATCTTCTAAATGGACATAATGGAAAATGAACTTAGTTAATAAACTATACGAATAAAAGCAAAAACATAAAATGACAGCACTTCAGCTGAAATATTTTTACATTATTTTTCGGTACGTTAGTTTTTAGATCCAAATATTAAGAAATACCACAAAGATAAACAGCAGAAGAAATACACGCCAATTTCATGATTCTCGATTTGTTGGAACTGCGTGGTTGTTACACTTTGTCATTTGTTGTCAGGTGCGTGAGTGGTGTATGGAAGTACTCACGGTCTAGGCGCGTAATATCATTCTTTGTGTTCTCTCCCCTTACTCAATTGTCCTCTCCCCCACTCGACCGGTCGTCCATCTCACTCTTCCTCCTTCAGCATGCCACAAGTAGTCGTCTCAGTACTTCGACTGAGTCGTGCTCTTCGATCCGATGCCGCTTCTCGTGGCATTCAATTGGCCGCAGTTCGTCATTGTACGACTGACCCTCCACGACCTCCACGCAACCTTGGAAACTGCAAGTCATGTGGAAAGCCATTGAAGACTGCTACATCCACTCGTTCGTGCCTTTACTCTTTTTTCTGTAATTGTTATCGATTGCCATCCCCTCGGATATCTAATTATGGCCATGTAGTGGGTGTTCAAAAAGAGATGTCTTGTGGTCGTTCTTTCTGTTCAGTAGAGAATGTGTCCGTTCACATGCGTAGTAGCTTGAGACACGTGATGGGATTGGTTAACTGACATAAGATGAAGGGATGAGTACAGGCAGTTTTGTCGTTCCTTTGGTCAGATGACGGGTTGCATGATAACTGTCTCATCGATTCATGAGTACAAATGGGTAAACAACAATAGATACTCTCTTTGTTTGGGCAACAGTGAGGAATGTTCGACAAACTATTCAATTGTCTATTATGGTAGTAAAAATAGACAACTGAATTATTACTTTTTACACATTAACGAGGCAAGAAAGGAGTTGTTGGTCGTTGAATGAAGAAAGCCAAAATAAAAACGGTGATGAGTTTGTATTTCAGCGACTTCTCGATATGTGTTCTGTGATACGTGTAACAAGTTGTACATGGGAGCTGTTGTGGAAGAAAGTGTGCACAGATTGAATCTATTGAAGACAGAACAGAGGAGGAGTCCACCATATCCAACACAAGTATGACTGTTTATCTTGCTTTCGCTACAATTGTCGCTTTGTCAGGTGTGCGAATATCTGGACAAATTTGTTGTTGGACAGCAACAGGTATGACTGGATACTGTAATAAGATATGAATTGTTGATTGAGTAGGCTAAGAAGACTCTTTCTGTTGGAGTGTATCAACATTATCGTCGTCTGGAACACAATCTGGAGAGTGGGGCAACCACTGCGGCCTCATCTGCTTACTCTTCCACTGACCAGAAGATGCCACGAGGAGTACTGTATCAGGTGATCTCATTCACTCTTTCATCCAATCATGGGGAGCTCTTTCAATTGTCATTGTCCTTACAGCATTCAAAAAAGAAGGGAAACAGAATCGAAATGAATAACTTGATAGTAACCACAACAAGTCTTGTTGCGCTGCGCAAGGTGTGATTTAGCCATGAATATTGTCTATTATAAGCTATTTTAGTTTGAATTACTAGATCTTGATTAGAATGGTCTAATTACGTCAACTAAAATTTGAGATTGTTGAAAAGTATGATGACGGATGAATTATTGCAGGATGAGCTTCGTACTGGATCTCCGAATGCTCTTTCCATTGGAGGAACTCCTTCTCCTAATCCTCCAATCACTGCAAGACCACTATTCAAATCTCTCCCTGATAAGGAACCTCCACTAAGACTCGACAAGGTTCAATCATACCCTCTACTCTTGATGTATTACTCATTATCAGTCGAATGTTCTTCTCGTTGGTCCATCTGGAGTTGGAAAGACATTTGTGACACAGACACTGGCTCGTGTATTGGATGTTCCCATTGCATTGGCTGATTGTACTTCAATGACTCAGGTTGAGTATTCACTTCTCTTTCGTATTCATTCTCTTTATTCCAGGCTGGATATGTGGGAGAAGATGTGGAAAGTGTCATTCAGAAGTTGGTACAGGTATATATTGTCATTCTTTATTATAGTTATACTAGCGACTGAGTATTTCAATGAAGTAGTGATGGTATTCGTTTAGGCAGCGGGTGGAAATGTGGAGAGAGCACAACAGGGAATTGTCTTCCTTGATGAAATTGACAAGGTCAGACTGGTGTACAATTTATTTATATTATGTTTTCATCTATTGTAAAAGAAGAAAAGGTGTCTTTTGCATATTGCACTTATCCCATTTGAGAGAGTTGTATGATTGTAGATCGCTGCTTCACACGAGGGTCACTCACATGCATATCGAGATGTATCGGGTGAAGGAGTTCAACATGCACTACTCAAACTGGTAGAGGGTACGGTAGTGAATGTGAAGAGTGGAAGGAAGGGAGTGGGAGCACAACAGGATACTGTACAAGTAAGTGAATGGAGGCAGAAGAGAATGAATGAATGGTTGAGGTTGACACTACGGACATTCTCTTCATTGCATCTGGGGCATTCACTGCACTGGACAAGATTGTGGGACAAAGACTGGATAAGAAAACACTCGGATTCGGTTGGTCACTCTTAACTTACAGTATGATACAGTCATGACTCTAGGATCTACTTCTGGTACCCGTCGCGTCTCTGCAGAAGACAAAGAAAGCGAAGTGGCTAGGAAGAGAGACTCTCTACTTGCACAGGTCATTACAGTATTCATTGAATCAATCGATAATCCTTTCCCTGATTCAGGCTGACCAAGGAGATCTAATCCAATTCGGAATTGTACCTGAATTGGTTGGCCGTTTCCCAGTACTCGTCCCATTTCATTCATTCGATAAGGTATTGATTGTCTTGTGATATTGATTGATTGTCTTTGTATTGAGGACATGCTCGTACGTGTTCTGACTGAACCTCACAATTCTCTTCTCGCTCAACTCAAACTTCAGTTTGCAATTGACAATGTAATTCTTTTGTCTTCTCTTGTCATTCACTTGATTCTCTCAGGTTGAATTGTCTTTCTCCTCTGAAGCATTGGAAGAGATTGCAACTATGGCACTGGAGAGAAAGACTGGTGCCCGTGCCCTTCGTTCTATCGTGGAGGCTGCCCTTCTAGAGGCCAAGTTCAATGTTCCTGGTCAGTACAGTACTCCTTTGAATATACAGTAATCCCCTTTAGGATCTGATGTGGAGGCAGTTCATGTGACAAGAGAAGCAATCAAGGGAGCTGAATCAGTTGTGTACACAAGAAGAGCCGAACAGAAACAAGCAGCCTTGTCCTGAATGAATACTCTTCCTCATTTCATTCGGGTAATCATCTATCATAGTGGATCCCTTGCCCTCTCTCGATAATGACTGTGACCCCCTTAGATTGACTGACCATCGAGAGATGTACATAGTACTTCCCACTAACTATGATACTGGCCCTTGCAGAGAACATTAAAGTATTCATTCTATGATTGAGGTCAATAAATGTATTTCTGTACATGTGTTGACAAAGCATCAAATGGTCGTACCTCTCGATTCAATCACAGCGACAAATATCAACTACTTTTTGAAGGAGAACGAGTCAGGGAGAGAAATGAAACAATTTAGATACTTTAGATGATTTTATCAATGTTCTCTATATTGTTGAATGAGATCATGCAATAATTATTAGTTGAACCATTCACGAATATTGCTGAATAGATTCAATTGCAAGGTTCCTGGAAAGAGTTTCATTCATTGTCTGACATCGGTAATCACTCACCTCTTTCACTGGAAGGAGACCTTGGACAGAGAGGAGAGGAGGATCATCAGGAGTAGGAGAAGGATACTCAAACGAATCAATACTAGAGGTACAATACTGTACCTACCGTATCCTGTAGTGCAGGAACAACTCTCTGTCTCCTGACTGCATTTGCCAGTTTGTCCTATATTCAATGTATCGTCTTAATCATCATAATCACTCACCTCTTTTCTTCCCACATTCATGGCCACTCTTTGAAGAGAACCTCGAGGTGGCTAAATGACTTGTTATGTTGTTTTTATAATAGAGATACTCTTTAGGAGAGATGAATGAGTACCGGTTGGGATACTGTAGTGACATATCGAACTGGGGCGAATCTTGCAAGAGACGAAGGACGGGAACTGCGAATGGGACCCGGTGAAGTCTGAAAACAACTAACTGTTTTGAGAAATGTATTTCTTCTTACCTGTGAAAACATTCCTGCACTTGAATGAGTACCGTAGCTATTTCTAAGTAAAGGCTCTACAGTATTCCTTGTTACAAAAACATACGGTCTTGAATATTGGAATGAAGAAAGATAGTTGTTATCATTCCTTGACGTGTCATACATCATAGATTCGATGTTACGCATCAATAGATTCTGTTTCTTCGATTCCATTCGTGGACTACAAATATACAATCGATAAATAATGACAGTCATCCACTTACGCTGTGTGATGAACTCTTTCACTGATTCTATCCAAATCATCAGCAAATGTCGTTAGATTTGCCTTTAATATAGACAGAATATAAAGTGAGGACAAGAAGAACCTGCATCTTTCGTAGACTTTTATCACTGAGCTGATCTTTTCTATAAAATGAATGGAATGAGAAATGGAAATAGTTCAACTTCTGATTAGAAGTAGTCTGTTCATGTAGTTCCATGGCGAGATCTCCCAATTTGGCGAACGCATGACCTGCAGTGAGAAATATTTCTGCAACCTGAACGAAAAAGTATTGGCAAGGTAAGAGGAGGGGTATATTACCTTGGCAGGTGTCTTGTCCTGTTTATTCAATCCCTTAGAAGAGCATGCCATCTGTTGAGAAGTACTGTAACGTAATACAATTGAAAAGTAATTCATATATGATTATGGCCGAAACCAAAGCGAATACCATTTTACAACACTCATATAACAAAATATTTTTATTATTTTTGTTTCTGACTGTGTACAATGGAATGATTAATTAACAAGTGGAAAAGCATTGACTAAATGGGAGGGAGGAATTGGACAGCAAAACAGCCGTAATAAGACTAACAGATATCATTTATGTCAATATGGAAACACGAAATGAATAGTACATTGCCTATCTTACCAACAAGAAAATGAATACATAATTTAAAAATTAGATGAGCCTTGTCTGCACGGATTGTCAAGAGATAAAGAGTACCGTATCCTTCCATATTCCATATTCTCATATGGAATATAAGTTATACCATCACAATGACTCACTTCAAACTGAGAACATCTTCTGTTATAAAAGCATAACGTATTACTCCTACTAGATCAGATTACCCAGTTCTTCAGTCTTTGTCTATTCCATCATCTCTCTTACTCAATTTTTCTGTTTGTGAATCTTCATTCTTCCTGAAACCATTGACTAAACCAGATTATATTCTGATACAACCCACTTCTTATACAATTTGTCAGTTGTTCCTCGCTTCACAGACTTCAAAAAATCATGATACACATTCTGTGATCTAGATTCTGAGTGTGAGGATGAAACAGCCTAAAATGATATCTTGGAGTTCATTACTATTTGACACATACTTCTTTTTCAGTTTCTATATCCTGCCTTAGTTGGTCATCAGCCTCTTCCAATACTTCAATTGGAAAATCAACATTGCCTCAACAGCGATAATTTTCTCGATATACTATTATATTTAAAATGAAACCTCTGTAAACACAACGGTGCTTTGATTCTTGAATTCCTCGAGCAAAGTCCTCCATGGAGGGTATATCAGACTAAAAGAATCAATGGATTAACATCAATTGAAAAAAAATTGTGTTAATTAATATGACACAAATGCTGACCGAGAGTCTCCTTTTAAGAGTGGGAAAACGTCTCGATTCATCTTCCCTCTCTGCTTTGTATCCGTTTATCATCGTTTCTTCTTCATGCACACAAACTATTTCAACTGCATGTGGCACTTCCTAAAATGCGACTCAATTCAAATGAATAAGCTATTTTGATCCCATCTTTCTCATTGCAGGCCATAAATAGAGTTAAGAAATATCTGACCGATGGGTCGACGATTATTACAGAACGCTCAAACTCACACGAAATTGTCTCATTATATAGTCTGCAAGAGATAATAAAGTGAACGAGAAACAATTGAAACTTACTCATTCTTGTTAGCAGATACTGTTGGAACAGATACAAGTGGCATATCATCTTCTTCGTCAAAAACAATGTTATTCTCAATCGGAAAAACCTCAAGAGCAGAGTGAAAATCTTCGAAGGGAGAACTAAAACAAATCTGTGAAATTAGTATGCAAAAGAATGGTAATACTCATTATCGCCAACTGCGTTGATTTCAGAAGAAAAAGGAGATGGACATAATTGAACATCAAATCTGAAAAGAAATTACTAAAACAATGAAATATGTAATATAATGAAACAGATTCTGGAGACTTGGCTGATCGTCAATCAAAGATGAAGTGGCTGTTGTTTGATGGAAGTCGTTTTCATCTCTCAAAGATATAAATAGAGGTTAACAAGGGAAATGAATATACTCGATAAGAATGGGAGTCACGTTCATCAATGGAGCAAGGGAAACAAAAGGAGATATTGGGCTGATATATGGACTCATCGGGCCATCACTGAAATTAGAATCAGCTTTAACTCACTATTAGCTATGCAAGGCTTTTGAATATCAAGTCGAATGTCTAACTCTAGGTATGCCTATAGCTCAATTCGCAGACCAAAAAAAGGACAAAAAACGAAAAGTGAGCATGAAACTAAGCAAAAATGAATTTGGATGATACTTCTTACTCTGTTTAAGTGGTTGTTGGCCGCTGATTCATTTAGAAATATCGTTTGTATAATATATATGATTTCGCAAAAAAAAAGTTTGCTCAGACTTTCGGAGAAGGCTACAGAAAAGCATAGTTCAAAAGGTGATGCAGCCGGGGGTCAAAGGCGGGTCATTGAGAAATATTTTCCCACCATAGGCGGGTAGGTGGGGGGGGGGGTGAATTGAGTCG
>JACMIF010000394.1:24040-41456 GCA_014805445.1 Diplogasteroides magnus | reverse complement strand
CATTTCTACCGTACATTGAATTGAATAATCAGGAGTTTCGCGGCGGGAGACTAAACCTCAATTGTGGTGTAGTATTGTGGTGTGCCGAGTGCGTTTTTGTTCTTGCATGTGGAAACCCCTTTTCATAATACTGTGCACCATGTTCAATCCTTCAACACAGTACGCACCAGATAGACGAACATTCAGGTGTTTGACTCCCCTGAAATGAGCTTCCGTTGCTTGCAGGTATTAGGGTTACTAAAACAGCAGTAAAGCACATTAGTCTAATCCGCTTGGAGCGGTTGTCTATCCCTCGTAGAGACAACCGCTCCGTGAAGGTTAGATGAATGATAAAGGCACTTTACTACCGTTCTAGAACCCCTACTAGGTATGCTAAACGGCATAGCACATTGACGAGTTTGATTATCGTTTACCTTCCTGATTAATAGAGTACTGTGAGTAATTACGTTGGTATTTTTAAGCTTTTCAACAAGGTAAGAATGAAGACTCACTTCATGATGGTATTGATGCAATGGGAGAGACTCATTTCCTCTAGGGAGTAGTCGATGACTCCACTCGAATAAGTGCATCTTCCTCTGTGGAAGTCGAGAACCTTTGCACTTCGAGGGAAGGAAATACGGACGAAATGACGATCGACGTGAATATTTAAATGAAGACGACGATGGTAGAGACGATCCTCGTTGTGGTCGATGATGTCGTGCATTCGCCTAATGTACATTCATATTGTTTGATTCCATAATTTATGGAAGAACTGGATTGTTGATTTTAAGTAAGGAGCTTATGATTTCCTATTACTGTTTCTCGGGGGTTGTATTATTTATCTCCCAGGATTCAAACGATATTCAAGAGAATGCAAAGTTTCGTACCTGCATGATGATCGAACAGCGTTGACATCGGTCGAGTTGAGATGTTGAAACACTTCCAACAGAAGGAAATCCGGCAGGAGATACAGTTCAGGCCCACTGGAGACCCTCATATTCAGTTGAACCATGCAACCCATGAGTACTTCTTCTCCATCCACGTCAATTGCGTTACAGTATTCCAGATCATCCTGAAACCTGATTTTGGGAATAAAGTAGGGTCTCGCTTATGGGACGTTATTGAAAACATTTGATTCTTAGTCTAACTTCATTCCTAGTAGTCGTCTCTCACTTCGCACAGACAACCGATAGGATTGAAGTTAGACGGCTAGGGATCAAATGTTGTCAATATTCCCAAATGCGACACCCTAGAATTTATTTTCTCCATGAAACGTGGACTCTCTATTAGTAAGTCCAAATCTTGGAAATTCGTGCAGGATGTGGAGTTGCTTATGGTGAATGCAGATTTCATTGGAAAAAAGTATATCTAGCCGTGATATAGAAGGATCACGACAAACAAACAAGTAGACTAACATCCGATATCACTTCTTCCACAACTTCTTCTTCTTCTTCATTCATCTTCTCCCTCACTTCCCCTCGTCTTCTTTTCCATCCAGGACTCTCACTATCTTCACTTGGATGTCGCCTCTTGGCAACTGAACCCATGAACTTGTTTGCGATTGTTGTACCTATTCATATGCCCTATGAACCAGTAATCATTTCTAACAACTAACTTGATACTCCACACTCGTGTCCTCTCTGCTGGTAGCGAAGCGTTTCCATTTGGCGAATTCTAAATGTGAATCGTTTTTCAATGGACTTATTTCAATGAGGAAAGTGCTCATGAATAGAGGAAAGCAGTGTCATGAGTCAATTGTGATGAAGTGGATTGGCATTCGATAGTCCGACTGCCGAATCAAAGCCCTCCTTCACCCCCAGTGGCACAGCACCCTTCATGAGGTCAGTTCGATGAAGGAACACGGTCGCTTTCAATAAATCAATATTCTAAAGCGAACTTTCATCACGAATCTTCCGAGAGAGCCGACCAGAATTGAGAGGGTGTCGCCGTCGCACTTTTCACAAATACTTTACACTGACTATATCGAGTGCGCTGATCACCATATTTTTCATACCTTCTGCTTCGAATAGATGTCTTCGGCCCCTCTCTACCGCAACTTACTCCTGTTCCGATAATCTTCAAATTCATGAGATGTCGACACTCAAACATTCCCATACAACTCGAAGATACAGTCACGATACGCTAACAATGGACGGTCGCGGACCGGGCCCAAGGTTTTTGATCCCACTATGTATTGTTCGAGAGCCCTTGACGAGTGAACAAAAAAACTACCTTTGCTTTTTCCTGCCGACTTTTCTATAAGAAGATATGGAAAAAATGGCGAGGTGGATTTTTTTGACATCGTGATAGGACCCACTTTTTCATACTCCCCATCAGCTGGGGAGTCCGAAAAAAATAGGCCTATTTTTTGAGAAAATTTTTGGCGCTAAGATGAGCTTCTGAAATCAACATTGAACCGAGTTATTAATGTTTATTCAATTTCCACCGAAAAATCACTCGAATCAACATAACTCGGTTCAATGTTGATTTCCACTCCTTGTAACAAAGATTTATGTATGTATTGACTCACGCCCTCCTGTATCTCCCGTAATCTCGTATTCGTAGAAGGCAGGAGTTTATGAACGAGAGGGAGAAGAAGTTGAGGATGGAATCGGAGAGAGGTTGCTGAATGGAAGTCATTATTTTACTGATCTAGGTGTCGTTCATTGTGCATGATCATTCCAATGCATACATATACACAAAGTGAAACTCACTCGAAAGGTGAAGGGGTGGTGCAGAGTCTGTTTCGCCCGTGTGGCCTGGTTCTTCATCTATGGAGGAGGAGAAGGTGGATGAAGGAGTGGAGGGAGGCTGAAACAAGCATCAATATTATGAGCCAACTAGTAAAAGTGCACTTTGCAACCGATTTAGAATCCCCCTGTCCTTACAGGTGTGGGCAGAGCCCTCGATGGTGATTGGCCAGATGAGAGGGAAGAAGGAGAAGAAGCCAATCCGCAAGGAGGGCAAGAGAAGAGGAATGAACAGACATCACCACGAATGGGCTGAGCTCTGGGCGGTGATGACATCCTAACTGAACTATTGCTCTAGTCTATATATCTCGCATGTGAAACACATTCCGTGGAGACGAAATAGCACGTAAAAATGAGAGGCCAGGGTGGCATCCAGATGTGAGACGCGTACTGGGAATAACAGTTCAGATAGGATGAACAATACAGAGGGAATCAAAACTGAAGGAACGAAAATACCCACTCACAAAGTTTGCCCTCATTTTTGTCATAATTATGTGTTTTACTCTCAGCTACGCGTTATCCAAAGCATGGTTTCATTTTCAAAAGCATAATAAGGATTGCGTGAAACATACATCAAAACAGTGACACACTCACCTGCTGACAGCGATGATTCCATTCCTCACAGACTTTGTCTCAGGAAGATGTCTCCTATAGTCCAGGTCCATCTTCCGCAGATTAGGGTACATCTGATTCTGTCGACCGATGTGTCTGCAATACATGCTTTTCATTTGGTCTATGTTTGCGCACGACAAGTGCGCCATGGACATTTGCGCCATTATGGTGAAATTGACAGCTGCGCCATGAGAGTGCTGAGAATGATGGCGCTTCTGTCCAACTTACTATCATGGCGCAATTGTCTTTCATCCTTCCAGGTACGTACAGTGACAGAATTCATCGTACATGTGCACTCTAATATAATAATCAGAATGAGGCTATGTGCGTATTATTGATAGAAACAATCCAGTACCGTTCATAAGGTTGCTCAACCAAATCGGTTCGCTTGTGGTTCTGCGACTTTCCTCTGCCCGAGGGAAGGGAAAAGCTTAAACAACTTGATTACTTCGTTTCTTACCGGCAACGACGTTTAGAGTACAAACGTGAAAATCGTTTAGTCATTGTTGATCTGTTCACAGGGGAGAATAGAATTTATGTGGAATGTTGATCATGTTTAGTAGCTGGTAGCGTTTATAAGCAGGGTTGATGACGTCCACCTGTTTTTGTTCATTAAAAATTTAATTGTTCAAAAATGTTAAATGCTTATCTTCTGCCGGGATTTTTCTCTGATACTACAATAAAGAGAATAAACTATCTCTCTAGTCAAAGAGTAAATAATGAGTGACTCAGGTCAACTCCCCGACAGCACCAACAAGGCCTTTCTTCTGTCCGATATCTTTTGAGCGAGCAAATTAACGGCGAGGACCAATCCCTGTAGCATTTCCGTCAATAACAGTGAATTCGTTCATACGTTCGGATGAAAGACAACAGCGCAATGGACAATGCGCCTTCTTCCTCGGCTTTCCCCTCGTGCAAGTGTACATTTAACGATTATGGCGCGAATGTCCCTGGTGCTCCGGTCTTTCATCCATGCATTCACCTCACTGAGTACCCCTGCACACTTCGTGGGGTCGAACTTGCAGAATCCACATCAGCAGAAGGTAAAAGGTTCATGAGTTCGCGTTCTGCCTGAAGTTCGAATATGCTTCACAAAATTAATAAATACTTGTTTCACATGTAGCTGCAATTGGCTCGGCAATTTAAAGTCTTTATTCCGGGGTCAGGGGGGATAATCCAAGAGGATGTGGTCCTGCCGGTGGACTGCAGGGCCAGTCGATTAGGAGTTAGGAGCTCGGCAATTCATAGGGAATAAAAAAATGATCTCGGCCACAGTATTAGCTTTCTATAGGGAGAGTGCATCCTTTGAGTTGTTATAGGTAGACTATCGCCCTGGAAGACTCTTGTACTTTCACTGAAAAACACTAACGATTTTGCTTGTTCCTGTCTGATAAACGATGATTCTATTGGAGTTCCAGGGCAAACAATAGCAGATTCACTCTTGTCGTCGTTTGAGAATTCCAACGCAGATGGGTGAAGTGGACGACGAATATCATGTCAGATGGGGGCGAGATCACAAATTCCGGCGGAGTGGGCGTCTGCCACAATGACCTTTACGTTTCCTTCGTGAGAATGTTCAAGGTATTAGGGTGTCCCAAAAGTCTTTACACTTTTTCGATTTTTTTGAAATATCTTTGTGGAAACTGAGTTCCACTATCAAACGACTATTGCATACATCTGATCAGGTCCACACATGTTTACCATGAGCTGGTGATGACGTCACTCATTCTGATGATGGCACGGCAGTCGATTTCCCAACACCAATTTGACCCCCCAAAAACTTCTTCATGCCATTTTTTCTTTCTAAGTGGTCGAATATTTGATGTTAGATATTCTAAAAATAGGTAATCATTTCCCGAACAAACCGGCATTGTTAGGGCTCATATTCTCAATCCACAAGAAAGTTATGGCCAAAAAACCCAAAAATTTCGACTCTCTCAATATTGAAGTTAGAGGCACCAATCTTGCGAGGAATGTAGAGAAACACAAAAGAAAATTTTTTTGTTCGGGAAACGATTAACTATTTTTAGAATATCTAACATAAAATATTCGACCACTTAGAAGGAAAAAATGGCATGAAGAAGTTTTTAGTGGGTCAAATTGGTGTTGGGAAATCGACTGCCATGACGTCATCACCCACTAATGGTAAACATGTGTGAACCTGGTCATATTTATGCAATAGTTGTTTGATAGTGGAACTCAGTTTCCACAGAGATATTTCAAAAAAATCGAAAAAGTTTGAAGACTTTTGGGACACCCTAATAATTGCTTTCATTTTGGGTCTACCTAGTTGCTTCTTGAATAAACAGAGATTATAGTGAAGTTTACATGTATACAATTCATTACAAATTCATTTGTTAAATAGTTTGTACAATGCAATCGGTCGAGAAAAGTGAAAATGTAGTTCGGCCCCATGAAAGTGAGATTTGGTGCCACCATCCAACTCGTATGTGTGTGTCCTTTTCAGGAAGTGTGCCATTCTCTTGGTGGTGTGGAGAAACGAGCTTGGCCCTCCTTGAAAGAAGGCTCAATGAGATGGTTTCCATGAAGAGAGATGACCACTTGAGTGGCTCAAGGTGCCCATCACCCCCTCCATCATAATCCTCCCTATCGAATATCCCCCCACTCCATCCATTCACTTTCATCTGCCATTGCGGTCAACAGTCGAATTTCATTCTGGTAGGCAGTCGGGTTGGCAGTTTGACTGCTTTATGGGTTATGTTTCACAGAGGATATATCCTCAAATACATAGTGGCATTGAAACATAACTCACAAAGTATTCAAACTTCCAACCTGAGTAGGAAGCTTCATTTTCATCCATTTTATTAACTTCCCAAATTAGAAAGCGAAGCGAAGTCGAAATATTTGCAATGAATTCGTTCGCTAATCTTAATGATCTTTTTTCAGAATGCGGTTAGATCCGACCGTGTGGTCTCTTCTTATCACAGTCGTTGTGGTAGTCGTGCAGACCGCCAGAATCTGTGACCTCGGCCCCTCTGACATCATCTTCGTCGTTCACTTCACTCATCATCTCTCATCTGAACAGATTGATGACGTCAGAAGATTCCTCAGAGACTTCGTATCCGCGCTGGAATTCTCGCCCAAGGTATATCTGTGTTAGCAGTGTGAATCCCAAAGTGCATTCCATCTCTCTGTTCGCTCTTTTGAACGTTCATGTCTATATGATATGTGGGGGCGACCGGCTGAATGACAGCAGGGAGTGATGGGATGCGCTTCAGGTTTCATTGCAAATGTGAAATGTGCTCTTTTTTGTCCTTGAACTGCAACAAATGCTGCAACAGTAAGTTTATCAAGCACGCGCATGCGACAGTGCACTTCAGTGAAAAGAGAGGAGCCTTTCAGGGCTCAAGGATAGGGGCGATAGTCTATGACAACTCACAGGAGCCAGTCTATGCACTGCCGCTGGACAAGGCAACTACTGTGACTGAGGTCATTTTATTCCAACAAGCAATGCATTAATTGTAGTTTCATGGGAAACCAGTATTTATCAATTTCGTGTAACATATTCAAACTTCAGGCAGAACGAGAGGTCATGCATCTGCAGCCTTCAGCGTGCGGATTTGGCTTCTGCAAGTTCGACCCCACGAAGACGCTATCCAATGTATGTTGTACTGTCTAGTCGCGTGAAATGTAATAGATGCACGATATTTAATATAGAGCAACTCACATATGTTATTTGCACCTGAATGCAGTTTTTAACGATGTAATTAACAGGCCGTTGACATGGCTGGAGGCATTCTGGTACGAGAAGGAGAAGTTGACAGAATGAAGAAGATCGTAGTGGTACAGACTTCCAGACCGAGACCCGGAGAGGGTGATGTCATTCAGGTGAATGGTTCACATTTGTTTCGTGACACAACTGAACAGATGCAGATATGCAACACAACCCTTATAAGGGAATGGAAAATTACTTCTTCTGTTGCTCCAGCGGCATTGCTCTTAACAATAAGATAAATGCATAAATATTGAGGCGAAGCAGTCTCGTGATCCGTGGCTGACAACCGTGCAGGTCCATGTGTACAGGGGTGAGTGCATCATGAAATCTCCTTAAACTCAAGCTGAAATCATTCAGAAGACGATATACCTGGAACAGAATACAACGAATACCTCAACAGCTATTATCAACCTTATGAACGGTGTGGTTTTCAATTATTCAAATTAAGCACAATAAGTTACGACGTTGTATGGAGGCAGACACTAAGAAAGAGAACAAAATACTCAAGATGAAAAAGTGCAGATATCTCGGTCGACTGAATCAGATGTACCCCAATCTGACTTTGCCGAAGACGGACCTGGACTATAGGAGACATCTTCCAGAGACGAAGTCTGTCAGGAATGGAATCATCACTGTCAGTGGGTGAGTGCTACAATTATTTAATGTATGTTTCACGCATTCCATATAATGCTTTTGAAAATGAAAACACTGCTGTACACTACGTATGAGAGATATGTAAAACAAACAAATATGCAGTCTTTTGATGATTGTTTCACGCAATCGTTATAATGTATTTAGAAAAATGAGAATGATTGTCGTCAATTTCTTTGACAGAAATATAGCACACACTTATGTTTTTTTTCAATTAAGGCCAACATTGTGAGTGAGAGTATATTTTTCCTTCAGTTTCGATGCCCTCTGTACTCTTCGTGGTGATGTCTGTTCCTTCCTCTTCTCATGTCCTCCTTGCGGATTGGCATCTTCTCCTTCTTCTCTCTCTTCTGGCCAATCACCTTCTAGAGCCATGCCAACACCAGTAAGGACAGAGGATTCTAAATAGGTGGAAAGCTGTATTTCTCATTCGTCTAATCCAGTCGAAGCTATTGCCTATCAATCTTAAAGATGACAGCTCTGTGGAAATTCGACGAATAAGAAATGCACTTTAAATACTACCGATTACTTACAGAAATCCCTGTGAGGACGACTTCGAGTGGTCTGGTCGTTCTTCAGTTTGACTAGTTGGCTCATAACATCGTTACTTGTTTCAGCCTCCCTCCATTCCTTCTTCCACCTTCTCCTCCTCGATAGACGAAGAACCAGGCCACACGGGCGAAACAGACTCTGCACCTCCCCCGTCACCGTTCGAGTGAGTTTCACTCTGAGTATATGAAGACATTGGAATGAACGAGCACAATGACTGGTCCTTATACAGTTCTAATCACTAATGACTTCCATTCAGCAACCTCCCTGATATTCCATCCTCAACTTCTTCTCCCTCTCGTACATCAACTCCTGACTTTTATGAATACGAGATCACGGGAGATCCAGCAGGACGTCAGTCAATCTTATTCGAAATTATCAAAGAGCTGCAATTTCGATTTTATTCGAAATCTCCCGCCCACCAAAATCACGATTAGCCAAAAAAATTTTTCAAATAAACTTCAAATTTCCATTCGCCAATCTTTTCGTGCCATCGCCTTATCAGTTATTGGTTAGGCGTAGTGTGCGTGTACTATGTTACCAAAAAAAATTGAAAAGCTACACTATCTATTTTCAGTAGAGATCAATTCCACTCCAATAACGCCCACTGGTGGTTCTCCTGATTTCGATGATGTGATGCCGAATGTGACGGACGAGCTTGGAGGGGACAATACTATTGTAAGGGTGAAAGAGACTCTGATTGTTAAAAAGTGTAACTTTCTCGATTTCACCCATAAGTTGTTAGGTATTTCGTACGTTTTCAGTCGAATGGACCATCTAACATTCTTCGTCGAGTTCGTCGATCGCCACTGCCTGAGAAGTCTCAAGCACAATGCACATGTCCACCTCCAGAAGAACTTGCAGGTAATATACATCCTAACTGAACTGTTGCTCTAGTCTATATATCTCGCATTTGAAACATATTCCGCAACGACGAAATAGCACGTAAAATGAGACACGAGGGTGGCATCCATGTGTGAGACGCGTACTAGGAATAACAGTTCAGATATGATGTATAATAGGCACAAGATGTTGAAGATGCATTTGAGACATCAGAATTTCATTATCAACACAATTCAAAAGTTAAGCATAAAATAGATTGACATTCTACAGAGAACTTTTTCTCTGAATACAAACTTCATTTCGGTGCATCGTCCCTCTCCTCCTAATTCCGAAGCCTACATAACCTCGGATGAGTACAATCCATATGGACGCCCTCAGTCTCCATGCCAGTACCGAGGCTGTCGACCGTGTCCTCCTTTGGCGCCATATTGTGGAAGACCTCGTTGTCCACCCCAGGTAGGAATGATGGAGTCTAGCGCATTAGGCAGCAGCAATGATTAGGGATTGTTTCAAGTGCATAAGTTCACACGTTCAGAGCCCCTACGGCTTTGGTCCACCGCCCTGTTCTCCTTCAGTAAGATGTCCTCCAACGCAGGTATGCAAGACATTTGCGCCATAACGATGAAAAGGAGAGATGCGCCGGCTCAGTTGCCATCGCATTGTTGTTGGTGTTATTCTCGTCGTCAACCGGCTAACTCTACAATCTGTATTCAGAATCCCTTTGGCCCATCGCCTTGTTCCAATACTTTGAGATGTCCACCACCACAGGTAACTCGGGTGAAAAACTGCAGCGCCATTACATTTGCGCCATAAGGGTGAAAAGGACAGATGCGCCATCCTAGCCCTGTTCTTGTGTCCATTTCACCATTGTGGCACAAAAGTCCATGGCGCTGCTATCATTAACCCAAATAACCATCTGAACTCAGCTGAGGCACTCCCACATTCAGACCCCGTACGGTAAGAATCCTCCTCCCTGTTCCCCTCCATTGTCCTTCATTCGTCCTCCTCCTCCTCCTCCTCCATTTCGTCAGTCTCCCCCTCTCCTTCCTCCTCTATTCCCCAATGGAAAGTCTCTCCCTCCACTCGTTCCTTCATCTTATGCACTCAAGGAACTGCCGGTGGAACAAAATCCACTCAAGGTTAGTATTGGACATTCCCTACCTGGTACTAGTGTTTCTAAATCGGAGGTACAGTGCATTTGTGATTCGTGTAAACCACTCCGAGCTGTAGTTTATCGAACGTAGAGAAAATAGGTAAACATAAATTAGACGAATGAGACCACTTTCCTACCGGTTTAGAAACCGCACCGAGTACATGCAATTTATTTGGCTGTTGACTGCGTTCTCTCTCTGACTACACAATGTTTAGTGCGTACTTGTGTCATACAATTTTCTACGATTTTCTGACTTATTAGAATTTGATTTAACCTTAATTAAAATGGCAATGTCCATGGAGCGAGGAGATGCGAATGATCTCATTCTCAGGTGCGAGAAGTGACTGACTTCTCAGATTGGGCGGAGAACTTCAGCAAGGAAATCAACGACCATCAGACAAGCACAAAGGTGGACATTTGTTGTCTTGCTGTAAACAGTGTCTTAAATGTTCATCGGACATTGACTTTGAACTGACTGAAACGTGAGAGTGTATTGATAGATATCAGGGGCAACTGACCACTCCAGCATCAAACAGTCACAACTCAATATTTAATATGACCCTGAAACACAACGTGTATTCTGCGTCCCACTTGAACTGTTACTCAGAATCTCACTTTGCTTTAAAGTCGTCTGTGTGAAACGTATGTTAAATCAGTCAGCGAAACGACGAAATAGTGGACAGAATGAGAGAGACACAGTGGGTCGAAAAAGGTAGCGAGGGTATTACGCATCCTATTTGGACTGTTATTCCTAATACGCGTCTCACACCTGGATGCCACCCTGGTCTCTCATTTTTACGTGCTATTTCGTCGTTACGGAATATGTTTCAACTGTGAGATAAAAAGACAAGAGCAACAGTTCGCTTAGGATGTGTAATACTGGGTATAACAGTACGGTTAGGATGCATAATAATAGATTATTAGTTGCAGTCACCAGACGACGACTACGAAGTGTTCACACTGCAAGAACCAGGAGGCAAAGTAAGCAGAGATGTGGAGATTCCGGAGAGAAGGTGAGGATTTTGGCAGTGCGAAGGACAAAAGCACCACGGACACTTGCGCCACAATGGTGAAATAGGCGACATACAACGATGGCGCACCTGTTCACTTCACCATTACGGCGCAAGCGTCCGTGACACTCTTGACGTTCAACCATTGCCTATGTTCTCTGATATGGATCGATTTGAGTCTGATCGAAGAGGAGATCGAACGGGGACTGGCAGACAGTCTACGATCGAGAATGCCCACGAAGAAGAGACCACGATTCATTGACATTGGCGGGTTTTTAAAATCGATTTCTTCTTGTAGTTGTACGCTGATTACATACATACACGTTTATCCATACTCAAAGCAAGATGCATGGGATAGAGAATTGTAATTTGAGAACGGAAAAGACTGGTTTGAAGGTTTCATTGTAAGCGTTTTTACTTCCTTTTGTTCATCCTTTCTTGTTCATTTAAATCCTCTGACATCAACTCTTTTAGCCAGTCCCGACCCGCTCGTATCCATGTTTTCCTCCATTCTTCGTCCTTCTCCTCCTTCACTTGACCAACTACTCGCGGGATTCCAGAACATATTTCCCACTACTACCACTCCTCTCGAGACCACGCCCTACCCTGGATACGTCAATATTAATGTAACAATGACATTCAAATCCGCTCTCAAGGACACAATTACAGGGAGTCGAGGACCCGATGAGCAGAGCATTTAGCAAAGTCAGAATTAACAGACGAAGAGGTAATTGTATATTTTCGCAAAGTAAGGCGCAGGTAATTATGCAGAAGATAAGCCGATCTTCATGAATCGTGAAGAGAAACGCACAGATGAAGAATTCTTCGATAGCAAATCGGCTGAGGAAGCGCTCACGGCGTTTGAAAGTATTGGAAGAAGCAGAAGTGGGTATTTCCGTGTATGTTTCAGACGTGGCATAAGAAGGGATTGCAATTGACAAGACAATGGATCCTTGTTTCTCTACTGCTTCAGAACAAATAAATTTATAAACTCAGAGATGCTCAAGCCGCCCACGTCCATCAAGGATTCAGAAGATGAGCTCAATCGATTGGGGAGAGTCAAGGCATCATTCAGACCTTTCAACTCCTTCATTCATTTGTGTTCAGACAGCAGCTGAATTGACTCGACTGGGCAAGGCTCCACTCAATTTCCAATTCGATGCACTGCCGAGAAAAGAACGACGAAGGTGAAATACATAGATTCTTTTAAAACATTATTGGTTGCACAGAACATTTACAGTTAGGTAGGATTAGGGTTATTGTTGGCAGACTTACTGTGATATATCTCGCACTTCAAATACAATGACCGCACCTTTGGAACTGTGAAATATGACATAGAAAATGTTGATTCCGCCATCCGTAATTGGGGTACAAAATACATTGTATTGTCCCTTTTGCAGTGTGTCCTCCTCCCTCCCTTCCCCGTTATTACAAGGAGTGGACTTGATTGTTCTACTCGATGACACTTCCTCCATTCCTGCTAAGACATTCGATGAGATAAAGTGGTTCCTGAGCTCACTCCATGAGGAAACGCAAATGGAGGCGGAACGAGTGCCCTGTAAGAAGGTAAGCCGTGGTTCGGATATGTTTCACAGAACAGATATAATCCTTACTCACAATCAGGTTTAATTATTGCTTGGTACTTATAGGCTCTCAGGGAAAAATTAACAAAAAGTTCAATATAGCATGAAATTCATGTGTGTTTTGCCATGTAGACTATCAATATTACGTGGCAATTCCGCTCCAAGTGCTGTGTATCGAGCAAATTTTGGTTGTTTTAGCGTTTTAATACAGTTTCATAACGTTTGTTGAACCTTTCAGCGGCCTCGTCTTGGTCTTCTTTCACTCAGTCCCTCTGGCTACAACAGAGTCCTTCGACGACTGTCCTCTGTCCATTCCGACTCTTCCCTCCCTTCCATCACTCGACCACTATGTCCATTGACTGAGAAGAAGTGTGCAGGGGCACTCAGCGAGGTGAATTGATGGGTGAATGACAAGAGCGCCAGGGAAATTTGCGCTATAATGGTGAAATCGATGCTTACAGCATTAGAAAGCCGATTTCACCACTATGGCGCAAATGACCATGGCGCTCTTGACTTTAACGCGAATGATTGAATGAATTCACTGATATTGACTGATTGCTACAGGGATTGGTCCTCGCTGTCAATTTGCTCACTCAAGAGATATCGGACAGAAGAAAGGCCATATTGGTGCTCTCAGGAAGGTTAATTGACTACTAGTCTTTGATTGGAGACTATTTCCTTGATAAGTAGAGAAAAAACTAACAAAACCGCAGAAAAACTGCTAATATTGATTTTGGGCTTTTTTATTTGTGTATTCTGCTCCAACAAGTGTATTTGCAGAACCAAGTCAGATATCTCCAATCAGAACATTCCATTCATAGAGGCACTCCAATTGTCATCCAGTCTGGGAGTGGAAGTGCTTCCTGTGCAGATCAATACGGATTCAGGTAATCTTTTTACCTGATTAAACCTGAAATTTAATTAATTAAAGAAACAATGTTTCCCTTTTCAGACCTCTCTGCAGTCTCCACGTTCACAGCTGCAGGAGTCTCTCCCCTTGATTGGATGGAAGGAGAGGAGGGAGGGAAGAGGATAAGGGAGGAGATTGATAGAATACTAAGAGTATCTGATGAGGAATTGAGAGAGAAGAAGGAATGTTGACTTATACGGATAATAAATATTGAAAGCCCATGAACTTGTAATCACAGCGAAAAACTTACCATGATGTTTAACATTACGATGTATCGGAAGGATTCTATCAAAAATGCAGCATTGTTATAGTTGGGAAAGGGTTCTCAAATGTATCCAGAACATCAGCTTCTCCGGTGATGTCAATTGATGATTTTAATCACTTTCTTCTCACCAACTATTCACTTCATGATAATTAGTCCATATTTCTGATGTATGTCTTGCTAACGGCAATAGGTATACTATATATCATCATACTCAAAATGAGCAAACATAACCGATAAACACAACCGAAACGCATTAGCCTAAACAAAACAAAAATAATAATGAACCTTTCTTTTTAACATTTTACCCCCTAATATCTCTAAGCATCGTAGCAGACAGTGCAATTGTGTGAGATGAAGCATCTCGAGATATCAATCGGATTATCGAATTCCATCGAGTAGAGGGTCTTGTCTGGGTCTCCCTGTGGTTGAATGCCAGGGAATACTCTTTCGATCTCGGCCTTCAGGTCCTTTCCTGCTGTTGTACTCAGAGTGTACAGAACAAACTTGGACGATGGAGAGATCCTGAAAACAAACACCTTTGGTATTTATAATATGCGGATTATGAGACAATGACGAAAGACAAGATGGTATGCCGTCCATTTCAATAAGTTGCCAAACTGATTGTGAATAGTGGTGTTTTTTTTATATTTTGCCAATTTTTATCGTCAAAAATTTAGATTTTACATTCCGTTTAATTCTGCCATAAATCATTATATTTTCTCCAAGAGCACATGTATGTTTCACAGTCAGGACATAGGATGACGAGCATGAAATAACCAATGCATCGAGCTAGTGGATGTTATGATATGTTTTCATCAACAATCATTTAATAGACTTTAAAACTGTCTGACTCACCTCTCACTGAAGTCCACGAGTGGACTCATGAGTTGAGCAGCGACGTCAAGGGATGAGGCGAATAGAGGGGCGAATTTGAAGTAGTTCTTCTCGTGTTGACAGGTAGAGGTAACAGCTGAGAATGCCACCACTCTTCCCTCTTTGTTCATTGCCACCACTCCCTCTGTTTTGGGAATAGTGAAGAATAGACGAAGGTAGGAGGATCTGAAAATGAAAGCCAGTATATAATCACCTCCATGTTTTCTTTGGAGGACTCGCTATTAAGAAGAAATGAGATAATATTTTTATGACTAATCGAAGACTACCCCTGATGCCCAGGGCCTATGCTTTAACACGGTAAAAAATTGTAAAGTTTTATTGAAAGCGGGATCATCAACATATACATAGGTTTTTACTTGTTTGTATACAAAGTAGATTCAAAAAGAAACAAGATCATTTATTGTTGGTATGAAACATACCTGTCTCTTCCAGTCACTTCCTTATCAAAGGCCAGCAACTGATCGAATTCAGCCGCGGTAAGAGTGCTGACCAATTTGATGTTGAGAGGAGAGTCAGATGAGGTACGCAGGCTGGTAGTAAGCTGAATCAAAGTGAATTGACTCCTTTTTCTTTCTTGACTAGAGTGCAGTTCAAACACTCAGAATCTGGGAGTAATGTTACATGGCAAATGATGACGAGGAACGAAAAATTCACGAACCTTGCGCATCTCGTTACATTTCAGGTAAAATCTGCAAGGAATTCATTTTTTAAATATATTTACAACAGAAAAGGGGATACTTCTTAATATTTGTATTTGTCATGATACCTATTGCAAAGCCTGTAGTTTTTTTTTCAATTTTTAAGCAGAATCAACAGTTCAACTATGTCAATATCTGTTCATGGCTTTATCAATGTCGTGAAACATACCTGTACTGACTGCCATGTTCCAATGGAGTGTCCCACTTCTTGTAGTTCTCCGCCATCTCAGGCACTGCAAATGGCTTACATTAGGGTGTCGCATTTCGGCGGATATTGACAGCCGTTCATTTATAGCCGTCCAATTTCATTCCTAGCTGTCGTTTCTCACTTCGCAGAGGCGACCGCTAAGAATGACGGCTTGAATTGGACGGCTGTCAATAATCGGCCAGATGCGACACCCTAACACTCATATCAGAAAGTCACCTACCAGCCCTCAGTCCAATTGGCAAATCCTTTGGAATCCTCGATATCGCTCTCTTCCAAACAGCAGTTCCCACTCCTTTGCCCCTACCTGAGAGTGAGACAATGAAAGAATCTAGAAGATTGTTCTACCTGAGGGATGGACAAGGTAGTATCCGATATATGCGAGGCCATCTGACTCATTCCAGATAACACAACCGAGGAAGGAACCATCTGCACGAATTGTATTTATTAAACAACAGACTTTTTATTTTGAGCAAAATACAATTGTGTGGAATTGCGCAATTGATAGAAAACATGCATTTTGCTGGGAAATAATATGCTCATTATTGATATAAAAGATCAAAGCAAACTGATCACCTGCTTTGCTCTTAGCAAAGACCGCCCTCGTAGTGGGAAAGGTGGGAGTGATATGGAGGACGGCGTTGTCATCCGATGTCCATTCCTCTTCTGAAATGACGCGATTCATACCCAATCTCAGAATGTAATGTCAAGGACGAAATCTTGACAAGATTCTCTACATCAACAGTATGACAATGTCTTGATCGGGATGACGCCACTTCTACACAAGACGCTTCCGCGCAGGGGAAATTGCTGATAGCGTTAGGGTCTTATGCGCAAGTGTCCCAATAGCGCGTTCTTCAGAAGTGTCGTCATCCCTTCTTGATCCTATTTGGTAGATGAATCATATTGTGATTGCCACTCACTTCTCACAAGATCTGACCATTGCTGCCATAAGAGGTCACTGCCCTCGTCTACCAACTGAAAGGATGAATCTCTTGTATAGTTCGTTTATCAGTCGCCGCACCTATCTAAACGTTTAAGCTCGAGCATTCATCAAAGCGTGATCTTTTTAACTAGATATTATGGAAACAACTATTTTCATAGTGCAACTGCGGAAGTGTATTTAGTACATTTGTCATTCATCCAACCATCGCGGAGCGTTGTCTATGGCAGGACGAGACAACTGTTCCGCGTATGTTACTCGAATGACAAATGACATAAATGGCCCTGAGCCCATCTCGCTTTAGTTATAGCACGAAAATTTTCTATCGAAAGGAGCTAACAACGCATGATGAAAAGCAACAAGAACATAATATCGAGAACTCCATCAAATTTTAGACAGAAATTAAGAAATTTCGAACCTCGAATTCCGGAACCGTTGTGGACGCTGCTGGAAGCTGTTGAGGAGGCGCCATTTCAGAAATAGTCTCAATAAAAGCTTTTAAAGAAGGTGTAAAGGGAGATTGCACTTTCGGGTCTCATCTCTCCAGGGGGGGGGGCGGGGGGCCGCGGCCGCCGGGCGGAGGGCGCCGCGGGGGGGGGCCGCGGGCGCGGGCGGGGGAGGCGAGGCGAGGGACG
>JACMIF010000394.1:508-24030 GCA_014805445.1 Diplogasteroides magnus | reverse complement strand
GCCCCATATACACAATACTCCCACTAAACCCTTAAAAAACCGTTTTCACGCCACTTTCCCATCTGGGCCCCCACAATCCCCCCCCCCCCCCCCCCCCCCCCACTTTCTCGTCGTCAGAGCGGCTACTCTGACAACGAGAGAGAAAGGGAATTAGAGACACGAGACCTGAAAGCGCAATCTCCCTTTATTCCTTCTTTAAAAGAAGGAAAACGTCAAAGCGATGGGGAACATGGTTGAAGCGAGCGCGTTTCTTACACTAACACGTCTGCACTCTAGATACGTCCTCTCGATGTTATGTGTTCCCTCGTTTCCGTCTATTTCTTTCCGCTCTCTCAATCTCATGCACTCTCAAGCCTCTGTATTTCTCCCTCAATAGCGAAGTGATACTTTGTGCGACTGTGCGGGGCAAAGTCTGAAAGGGCAGGAGGAAGGGAGTGATTGAAGGGGTCAGTTATGGCTGGCAGGTAGAATACTTTACAGGTCAGGTTTCATCATCCAATATATAGTAATCTTGAAACATAGCACATCAAGCTGTCAACTATATGGTCAGAACACCCATTTCCATGACATTATCTCAGTCATTGTGATGAAATAATCTTCGGAGAAAGGAATGAGCTTATGGCCCACAAGAGCACAAATCTTTCTGCCAAAGTGAGAAAAATATAAGAAATGGATACGGAAAGTCCAGCAAAGTTGACAACAGAATTCTTAATCAGCAATTTTGGAGGGATAACGGTTACACATGCGATAGATGAATGATTGTGTTGTGCGTTTGAATGATGAATGACAACGGAATGGGGAGAAGGGGTATGCGATCTGTTCCTGCCATTCAGTGAATGATAGGATGGGGTTCCCGCCATGCATTAATGTTTGCCCTGTGGCCATAATTAGTGAGTGGAGGAACTAATCATTCAGATATCATCATTCAAACGCACAACAGAAACGAACAAATAATGAATTTCGCAACAAATGTATAATGCAAATCTTATTGCAAGACATTTGCACAACTTTTCACAATGGGTTTCAGTGAGCTGTGCAAATGTCGTTTGTGCAATCGTAACCCGTCCGATATTTTGAATGGACCATAATTGTGGAAAAATCTTTAGAATGATTGCTCGGTTTGATTTTCGTTATCACTGTGTGTTTGTGAACAATGGCCCCATCTAATCGTTCGACGAAATCAAAAGCTATTGGCGATAAGAAGTGTGCGAGAGTGGGCCTTAGTCTGGGCAGAGTGAATCCCAAAGTTCATTCCGTCTATCTGCGCTCTCATTCACTCGGTCGTGTCCATCGCATGGGCACGACTGCGCGATATACAGAGAGAAAAATGAAATGCGCTTTGTGATTCACTCTGCCCACACTGGTGGGCCTTAATTCCTGAATCGTCTTACTAGTGGAGCGGTGCAAATGGAAAGTGCAACAGTGATGAATTATTCTCTGTATTTATTGTTGGCACACTCGATTGTTAGCTATTTATTTAGAAATGCGACATCTATTATGTATCTCGAAATATCTCGAAATTAATAGATGCCGTGAAACATAATCATTCTCGCTTACAAACAGCCAAACTTAACGCACACGAACTATGAACATGTCTTTTCGATGCGGCAACAAATCTCACATTCATAGTTGTCGAACTAACTGCGTTTGTAAAGGAATTTATCAATACTCCATAGCATTATACTCCACAATAGCAAATAAGTGATAAGCACAGCAAACAATATTTAGAATACCTAGACAAAAACAATAATAAAGAATTCCTCATAACATGTAAGTTCCTAATATCTCTAGGCATCGAAACAAGCAGTACAATTGTGCGAAACAAAACATCTCGATACATCAATAGGATTATCGAATTCCCTTGAGTAAAGGGTCTTATCTGGTTGTCCAATGGGCTTAATGCCTGGGAATACTTTCTCCATCTCTGCCCTCAGGTCCTTTCCCGCTGTTGTGCTGAGAGTATACAAAACGAGTGTGGAGGATGGAGAGATGCTGAAATATGACAATTGAACACGTTGGAAAACATTTGCATGTTTTGCATTGAACTGTAGGTACTTTCCGTTGTTCATTGACTATGCGGATAGAAGCCGTCCGGGGAGATTGCGGAAGCGATTCCCGACGGGATAATCGATATGATAGTGAGGAAATACCAACGCAGAGAACACAAGTTATTGATTATCCCGTCTCGAAGTGCTTCCACAATCTCCCCGATTGGGCTTTTTAAATTGTATGTTTCACCATGATTATAATAACAAGACGTTCAATGTAGACTGATTTCCTTGAGTTGTTTCCTTTCTAATTTAATAGACCTCACTTCTCGCAGAATTTCACCAATGGAGTCATGAGTTGAGAAGCGACGTCAAGGGATGAGGCGAATAGAGGAGCGAGATGGAAAAAGTTCTTCTCTTCGTGACACGTGGAGGTTATGGCAGAAAATGCAACGACTTTGCCCTCTTTGTTAATTGCAACAACTCCTTCTGTCTTGGGAATAGTGAAGAAGAGACGAAGATACGAGGATCTGAAGTATCATCCGTGTCAAAGATGTGACTACTACATACTTATTGCTTTTTTACTTGTTTTTTTTTACTGTGAACGATAATTCCGGCCCATTGGTCTCCAATTCAAACGGGAACATTTATTATTGTTGTGAAACATACCTGTCTCTCCCAGTGACTTCTTTATCGTAGGCCAGCATTTTATCGAATTCAGCCCCAGTAAGAGTGCTGACCAATTTGATGGTGAGAGGAGAATCAGAAGATTCACGCAGGCTGGCGGCAAGCTGAATTATAACAACTAAATTAACGAAATATCTATGTTTTCTTCCACATCTGAAGGTAAATGTTTCAGAGCAAATAACTGATAGTGAGAAACAACGAACCTTCCTTCCCTCGTCGCAATTCAAGTAGAATCTGTAATTAATTCAATTGATATGTAGTAGCTGCAATCGAAAACAAACGTATCTATACCACAGGTCAAGGCGATAATAGGCATCTTTATCGTGGAGAATAATTTGGGTACTACAAAAAATATCAGTTCAATTGATCTTATTTTCCAATTATTTATGTTCTTACCATAGTAATGAAACATACCTGAACAGACTGCCATGTTCCAATGGAGTGTCCCATTTCTTGTAGTTTTCCGCCATCGCGGGGACTGTAAACATGTTATATCACACATTTTGCCTTGTATTCACTCACCGGCCCTCAATCCAATGGGCCATTCCTTTGGCATTCTCGAAATGGCTCTCTTCCACATAGCAGATCCTATTCCCTTGCCCCTTCCTGACAATGAGTATTATTCATGTAAAGTGACTGTTTATGTTGAACGTGAAACCTATGCAAAATCATGACTAATGGTCAGAAAAAGACGAAATTGCACGCAAATAATAGTGAGAGAGGAGCGAAATAGAGAGAATATTCGTAATTTGTTATCGGGATAGTTTGCATGAATAATACCTAACTCTTTTGACCAGTGGTCGAATAAGTAACACTGTTACTAAGTAAGACGGTAAAGTAATACGATTGTTACTAACATTAAGAGTCAAACAGTGAAAGAAGTCAGAAGATATTCCCACCTGAGGGAGCCACGAGATAGTATCCAATGAATGAGAGACCATCGGATTCATTCCATAGCACACAACCGAGGAAGGAGCCATCTGCAGTAATTACATATTATATTAAGTCTAATGAGCTTTTCTGAGAAAGGGATATAAAAATGTGTGGAAATGCTCAGAAACACGACAACATGAATTTTGTATCGACAGAGGATATAAATGGATAGATTGGATAGAGGATATATAATATGCGTGAATTAAATGTGTACTGATCACCTGCTTTACTCTTCGCAAATACAACCCTCGTAGTGGGAAAAGTGGGAGTGATGTGGAGGACGGCGTTGTCGTCACACGCCCACATCTCGGCTGCAATGGATTCACACTAAATATCTCAGGAGAAAATGGAGGATCAAGGAGTTAGAAAGTTTCACTACATTGACACTATGGTTGGCAGTTTGACTAGGTTTTCGGATATGTTTCACCGTGGCTACATATATTGAATTTATAAAAGCTGTGAAACATATCCGAAAACCTAGTCAAACTGCCAACCTTAATTGACACTATCAGTCTCTTGATCCTATTCAGAACATGAATGCCATTGTCGTTACCACGCACCAGGGCTTCGTGCAGGATCCAAGACATTGGAGCGATTTGCAAATTAACACAGAATTTTTTTTTTTTGGAGGGGGGATTCTCACCCCAGCGTTATAAAGTATTCCAATACTTTTGTTTCTGAAGCCCTGTCACTCACTTCTCACAAGATCTGCCCATTGCTGCCATATGAGATCAGTGCCCTCATCCACCAACTGAAAGTACGAATCTCTTTGGATATCTTCTTTCGAAAGGAGTTGGCAAAGTATTATGGAACGAAATATCGAGAGCCTACTTCAAACTAAGGCCGAAATAAGAAAAATTCGAACCTCAAATTCAGGAACCGACGTGGAAGATTCACTCTGAGGAGGTGCCATCTTAGAAAAAGCTGAATAGGCGCTTTGCACAGAGGAACAACAAAGCGCTGAGATAGTGCACGAGCTTACATGCTTATAACATACACAGAAAAATAACTATCACTAAGGTGCACAATCGGCAGTTATACTAACTATCACTGGTAGTATCAAGTTTGATTTTGAAACTCCAATCCAACGACAACTGCCGATCATACCTACAGCGAAGCGGTAGGTAGTTTTCTGCGTGCACTCAGCAATCCGTTCCATTTCGGTTTTATGTACTCCATCGCATGTCGCTCTCTTTCATTTCCCCCTCTCAATTTCGTGCACTCTCTAGCCTCTGTGATTTCTCTCTCGATAGCGAGATTTGGTGCAAGGTGCGAAAGATCAAAAGAGGAGGGTCAGTACGCCCATTTCCACGTCTTTAACTTTGTCATCATGACCAAATGACCATCGGATACGGAACGACTATGGGCCTTTTTCGTCTGTGCTAACCTATGAGTCATTCTTTATCGCACATCATAGACGACCAGTCGAATGAGAGTACAGACAAAAGTCAGTCCAAAGTTGTTCCCTACCATCGTAGCAAGGCATGAGCCATAACTTGTGGGCCCATCAGACCTCGAATGTTTTCGATGAGGTGACCAGACTATGTAATGTTGGCCATTAGGTTCTGCTCAATCACAGATTTTGAATGAATCATTTTTGCGCAAAAACATTGATATCGTTCACTTATAATTTGTTGGTAGTTCAGTTGTCATTGTTATGTCGGTCAATGGAATCAAAAGGCATGAACCTTCCGTCCCTTATGGCAATTCAAGTAGAATCTGTAATGAATTCATTTGATGTCTACAAATGAAATCAAGCATATCAAAACCACTGTTGAATGTGGTCGTATCTTTATCGTGGAGAATAATTTGGGTACTAAAAACAGTGATTCCTTCAATTGATCATATTTTTCAATTATTTAAGCTCTTTTCATAATCCTGAAACATACCTGAACAGACTTCCGTGCTCCAACGGAGTGTCCCCACTTCTTATAGTTCTCAGCCATTGCCAGGCACTTCAAACATGCTATCTCTCATATTTTGCCTTGTATTCACCCACCAGCCCTTAGTACAATAGGCATCGCTGATCCCAATCCCTTGTCATAAATAAGTCATTTTTCACTTTTCTCGAATAAGTGTAATAAACTACGAACAATTTAACTCTTTATCAATTGTAGACATTACTATTAATCAATACTCCACAAAACATTATACTCCACAACAACAAATAAGTGATAGATACTATCAGCAATATTTAGATTACCTAGACAATAATTATAAGAAGAATATTCCGCATAACATATCCTAATATCTCTAAGCATCGAAAACGACCGAGCAATTGTGTGAGATGAAACATCTCGATGTATCCATTGGATTATCGAATTCCCTTGAGTAAAGGGTCTTGTCTGGTAGTCCAAAGGGCTTAATGCCTGGGAACACTTTCTCCATTTCGGCTCTCAGGTCCTTTCCCGCTGTGGTGCTCAGAGTGTAAATTGTTATTGTGGACGATGGAGAGATGCTGAAAGAAAACAATTTAATAGGTTACCTATCAGTTCTAACATCGAATTTATTATATCTACATTTCGTTTTCGATTATAATCTAATATATACTTTTCAGTGATGTTTCACTGTCATGATAATAAAAATATGCAAAAAATGCAGGCTGATTTCACAGCATTTAATTGGTTGACTTCTAATAGATGTAACTCACTTTTCGCAGAATTTCACCAATGGAGTCATGAGTTGAGAAGCGACGTCAAGGGATGAGGCGAATAGAGGAGCGAGATGGAAAAAGTTCTTCTCTTCGTGACACGTGGAGGTTATGGCAGAAAATGCAACCACTTTGCCCTCTTTGTTAATTGCCACAAGTCCTTCTGTCTTGGGAATAGTGAAGAAGAGGCGGAGATAGGAGGACCTTAAGACAAAAACCATATTGTTGTGTACCAACCATAACTTTTTACTTGTTTTTTACAGACAAGAGATTTCAATTGCATTATACTATTGGTTGGGAGTGTAAAACACACATGCGAACTTTACTAAAGATCGCGACAATATGTTTTACTTGTTTTTCTGCAGAAAATTATACTCCACCGAGCGATTGGTTTCATATTCAAAAGGGAACATTTATTGTTGTTGTGAAACATACCTGTCTCTTCCAGTCACTTCTTTATCGAAAGCCAGCAACTGATCGAATTCAGCCGCGGTAAGAATGCTGACCAACTTGATGTTGAGGGGAGAGTCAGAAGAAGAGCGGAGGCTGGTAGCAAGCTGCATTAAAACAATGGAATATCTATGTTTAGTTAGATTTTTAGTTGATCGTTCAAGCACTCCGGGAATGGAGAATGCCAAATATCTCCGGGAAACAACGAACCTTCATTCCCTCGTCGCAATTCAAATAGAATCTGCAGTGAATTCATTGCATTATATCATTCTCATGATACATACTATGGTTGGTAGTTTGAGTACGAAAGTGCATCCGTTATCACTGCTTCTCCGCAGAACGGCTGTGTCCCGTGTACGAGGGACAACGGCTCTGGGGAGCAGCAGATACAACGAATGCTCTCTTTCGTACTCAAATTGCCAACCATAATACATACCTGTACTGACTTCCATGCTCCAAAGGAGTGTCCCATTTCTTGTAATTTTCCGCCATCGCGGGTACTGTAAACGTGTTTCTAGTCATATTTTGCCTTGTATTCACTCACCAGCCCTCAGTCCAATTGGCCATTCCTTTGGCATCCTCGGAATGGCTCTCTTCCACATAGCAGATCCGATTCCCTTGCCCCTTCCTGGCAATAATTATTATTCATGTAACTGTTTTTGTTGAGTGTGAAACCTATGCAAAATCATGACTAATGGCTTGAAAAAAACGACGAAATTGCTCGCAAATTCTGGTGAGAGAGCTGCGGAATTAAGAGAGTGTTCGTACTTGGTTATCAGGATATTTTAAGTAAGACGGCCAAGTAATATTATTGTTACTAACATTAAGAGAATGACAATGAAAAAAGTCAGAAGATCTTCCAACCTGAGGGAGCCACGAGATAGTATCCAATGAATGAAAGGCCATCGGATTCATTCCAGAGCACACAACCGAGGAAGGATCCATCTGCAGGATTTATTTATTTATTTATTTATTTTATATTAAGTCTAATGAGCTTTTCTGAGGAAGGGATATGGAAATGCTCAGAAACACGACAATATGAACTTTATATCGACAGAGGATATAAATGGATAGATAGGATAGAGGACAGTATTGATATAAAATGCGTATTTATGAAACTTGAACTGATCACCTGTTTTGCTCTTCGCAAATACAACCCTTGTAGTGGGAAAAGTGGGAGTGATGTGGAGGTTCGCGTTGTCATCGCAGACCCACATCTCGGCTGCAATCGGGTTTAGTCGTACTCAATCACAGAGTGGAAGGTCAAGGAGGGCAATCTATCAGTTGGAATACTACACACTGAAGCCCATACCGTAGATAGATGAATGCCATTGTGATAGTCACGCATAAGGGTTTCAAAAACTATGGAAACATTGGTATATTTTTACCACTCCAATACTTTTGTTTTCTTACCCTATCACTCACTTCTCACAAGATCTGCCCATTGCTGCCATATAAGATCAGTGCCCTCATCAACCAACTGAAAAGATGAATCATTTCGGATATTTCAGGTAATCTCCTATCCAGAGGAATTGGAATAGTGCTTATATAAGAAAGTAAAATGCATGTAATATCATGTATTATCGAGAACTACTTCAAAGTTATGCCGAAGTATGAAAATGACTAACCTCGTATTCAGGAACCGACGTGGAAGACTCACTCTGAGGTGGTGCCATGTTAGAAAAAGCTGAATAAGCGCTTTTCACAGACGAACAACAAAGCGTTGAGATAGTGCACGCGCTTACATGCTTATACCACACACGGGAAAATAACTATCACTAAGGTGCACAATCGGCAGTTATACCATCTATCACTGAGAGTATCTAGTTTGATTTTGAAATTGCCATCCGGCGATAGTAAAACTGCAGATCTTACCTACAGCGAAGCGGTAGGTGGTTTTCTGCGTGCACTCTGCACTCCGGTCCATTTCGGTTTTATGTACTCCATTACATGGCGCTCTCTTTCTTTTCCCTCTCTCAATTTCGTGCACTCTCTAGCCTCTGTGATTTCTCTCTCAATAGCGAGATTTGGTGCAAGGTGCGAAAGATCAAAAGAGGAGGGTCAGTACGCCCATTTCCATGCTTTTCTCTTTGTCATCATGACCAAATGACCATCGGACACGGAACGACTATGGACTTTTTCGTCTGTGCCCACCGATGAGTCATTCCCTATTGCACATCATAGAGTGCCGTTGAAATGAGAACGCAGACAAAAGTCAGTCCAAAGTCGTTGCCTACCATCGGAGCAAGGCACAAGGCACTTGTTGGCCCATCAGACCTCGAATGTTCCAGATGAGGTGACCAGACTATGTACAAGAAGCCCACGGAAAGTACAGCATTGTTGACCATTAGGTTCTGCTCAATCACATATTTGGATTAATCATTTTTGCGCAAAAACATGGAAATTGTTTACTTACAGTTTGCTAGGTTTTAGTCATCAGTGTTATATTTATGAACAACACTGTCCCATCCAGTCGGTCAATGAAATCAAAAGGCTATAAGATCGCTCGTAATCTTATGTGGCTATAAGAGAAAGTGGTCTGATGGTCCAATTCCTGAACAATCATCGTTGTACTTTGTGCGAGACGAAAGAAAGTGCTGTGATATGTCAAAAACGTTCTGTGATATGCTTTTCTCTGTACTTAGCTCACTGACTACGAACGCGTTGTGCATGCTAAGATCAGAGAGTCGGTTATTATGCATCCTAACTGAACTGTTGCTCGAGTCTAGATATCTCACATTTGAAAAATATTCCTTGACGACGGAATAGAACGGAATAGAACGTAATAGGCATAACAGATCAGATAGGATGCATAATACATAGACCGTGAAATGTTCTTGTTGTGTAGCGTTTCTAAATCGGTAATAAAATTTATTTCTCATTCGTATGATTCATTCGTAGCTGTTGTCCATCGACCGTAGAGACAGCCGCTCCGCGGAAACTATAAGAATAAAAAATGCACTTTACTGCTGATTTAGAAACTGAATAAGGATAGTCTCGACAAGGTATCAACACTCTGCCATTTTTCTTGGGAGGACTGGTTACAGAGCGGAACTGCGATGGATAGTTTATGACTAATCGAAGACTGCTCTTGACACCCAGAGTGAATACTCTGATACAAAAAATTATTGTATTATTAGAAACCCTGTCATGGAGGATTGTTCACACTTTCACTCGATTCCCTCAATAAGCGTCATCGGAAAGTGCCAACAATCGCATTGTATCACAGATGCAAATGGGGTACTCGGGGATTAGAGGAAGAGGAGAAGAGGAGACAAGGACACGGCGGTTTCTGTTTCACCCCTTCCCATTGCGCTTCTACTGCACTTCACTCCTCGATCAGCGATCAGAGGTCAGGAAATGAAGACTTATTTCCGAATGTTAGGGCTAGGGAACAAATTTTGGACCGTTTTTCGTCTGTGCGCACCGGTGAGCCATTGTCTCTCGCTCATCACAGACGATCGGTCGAATGAGAGCACAGACAAAAGTCAGTCCAAAAGTCGTTCCCTAATTAGGACTGAGTTATTCTCTCATCATTATCTAGATAATATTAATCGTTACCGTCAAAAAGTCTTTCCTGGGCAGTTATTACCCCGTCTTTGTACCCAGCGAAAGGTGTATTTTTTGGTCAAAATTTATGAATCTCTTGTTCAGCACCTGATCAATGCCAAGTGACGCATGTTTTGTTTCGTGTTGTTTTATGAGGATTATTTTCGTATACTGACATGAGTCAGCCGTTATGCGTTGGCATAGAGGAATAGAGTATCGCTCATTTGACTGACAATCACTACTGTCATTTCGTCACCCTTTGACTGGCCCTACCGTTACACTTCCCTAGTCCTTCAACTACTGCCCAATAGTATTACCGTACCCAATACCGTGTAGCACTCATTTTATTTTTTATATGAATAGTCAATTGCATTTCTCATTCTTCTAATCTCCGCCGGGCTGTTGTGATTGATCATAGAGACAACCGCGCCGCGGAAATTAGACGAGTGAGAAACACAATACTACCGAATTTGAAATGATAATACCGTGTAACATTCATCTTCCAGGAGCACTTCATCCGCCATGGGCAACACTTCAGGAAAATCAAAAGTGTCTGACCACGTCGCACTCGAAGTGGGAATCAATCATTTTCGAACTGTTAGTGAAGGAGAAGAATCCAAGCGTCCAACTTTTCTCAAATACAATTTCAGTAAATCATACTATTCGTTTAGTATAATTTGCACCTAATATGATATAGTAAATATGGTATAATACCATATGTTGTCGTATTTGGTACAAAATACGCATGGTGTATTTCCTTAAACGAGAAAGTGTTATCTGGATTTCAGCCCCCGTCCGACATGCCTCCACTGCCTTCAATCATTGTTGAGGCCGCCACCCCCATCAGTTCCCCCAATGTCCCACTCCCAGCAACGTTTCCAGGTACAGTTCCATTTGTGATCCTTTTCTGCACTTTCCCCATCCCGCGCCAATCAATCGATATTCACAGGAGGCACCGGTACGTACTACAGTAGTCCCGATGACCCAGTGCCGCCACCTCTGCCCCGGACTCCCCCTCCCCCGCTCTCATCTGCCAATGTAGAGAAGAACAGGAAGAAAGCGAACGAGCGAGTGTTGGGTTAGTCTGATTGCGCCATCGACATTAGCGCTATAATGGCGAAATGGACAGATGCGCCATCGTTTTATTTATGGCGCATCTGTTCAATTATTCATTATGGCGCAAATGTCCATAACACTACTCTCTTTCACCAGACAGTCTATCCCGTATTCATGGGTAATTGTGACAAATGATGTTGTAGAGCGTACACAGCCTCGTGAGCGAGGATCAAATGCTTCAATGGCCTCGATTGGAATGGCGGCCACACGGGCACTCAAGTGAGTTTCAGTATAGGATCATATGCACTGGTCGGACAATGATGCCAATTTCTTCTTCTATTTCTTGTCCAACGATATCCTAATGACTGAATATGTTGAGAGAGGTGAAACGTCGCGAGTCGCACGCGCATCAGAGACGAATCTCGCAGCCAAGACTCTTCAATGTGAGAACCTTTTATAACAGAGATCTTCTGTAAGGGTGCACCTCCACAGGCCAAACCTTTTGCACAAGATCTCAACTCTCCAAATTGGCTGAAAGCTTGGTTTTAGGGTAAACGGATAGCGTAGAAAATGAATTTGAGGTCGGTTTGTAAGGGAACCCAGTCACTACAGACCAAAAGGGCCAACCCTGTGACATACGGGGTACTGGTGCTTGATTTGATACAGTTGGACGATAATAATATTGAGGCTCCTCCCATCCCAGCCTTGGAGCCGACTGACTTCCTGCAAAAGATTGCAACGTTAGTTGATCAATCTTCGGGATGACTAACTGGTCCATTATCGTTTCAGGAAGATTCCTCATCCTCCTCCGCCATCTCCCACAGTTCCCGTAATCAAATCACCCTTCACTCCCAGTCCTCCTCCTTCATACTCATCCACCTCGTACAAACCAAAGGAGACGCCGATACTCGGTATGGTTAATAGAATACAACAATAAAGGAAAAACAAGTGAACGTGCAATAATTAGTATGATGGAAGCTGATATGGCTCATACAGGAAATAATTGCCTATGGTTCTCGGTTTTGATAATATTAAGAACGAGCGTTTCAGGTGTGCCTCCCTCCCTGCCATCTTCTCTTCCTCCTCCCATTCCTCAATCATCTCCACCTGTTCTCAACATTCCACCTCCACCACAATCAATGCTTCCACCACTAGAAGAGTACGTTGAATATATTGAAATTCTGACTATACACAATATGTTTCACAAATGATTCATAAGAACAAATCGGCAGTCATTACTCAATATTCTCATGTTTTCCGGTCATTTAAGACAATAAACAATGAATGTCAGGTCATCATCATTGTCAACGTCTACCGCTCCACAACCGACGCCGAGGCAAAGGTACCGTATGTTCATAAAGAATTATCAGAAAAACGAGGGCAGGCATGAATGAAAGTATGTTAGGAATATTCAATTCAAGTCGTGCTTGCTTCATTCCGTGAAAGATTAATTGAATGTATTTCATTGTAGGAAGAACATCATCTATGCAAAGGACCGAATTGCGCAATTCGAGGCACTCAACACGACTGTTCGCAGTGAGAAGAGCGTGGTATGGAACATACTAGGGGTTCTAAACTGTAAATCTGTCGTCATTCTACTCCGGAGCGCTGCTGTCTCACCCCAGGAAAGACGACCGCGCGGGGAAGAATAATGACGAAAAATTTACCGATTTTGGAACCCCCTGTAACATACGAGTTAATAACAAGACTCAAGTTTTATTCCAGGCCCCACCACCGAGTGTCAGGAGCGAAAAGGTTTATGCAAGCCCTGCAGGAACTGCGGCTAAGGTATCAATGTTATCATATTGCTGTGGATGACTTCATTCGGATTCAGTACAAGGAGCCCGATAACTATCCACTGTACAATCCTGTGGAAGATTTCTCGTTCGATGCAGGAAAGACATTCCAGAAGGGAGCATATCCGATCGATGCTGTAAGAATATTGCAAAAGAAAAATTTAATTGCAACCTTTAGAACCGTACAAACATCGCCTTCGTTGGGAGACCGGGAGTCGGAAAATCTACGCTGATCAATGCGTTGAGGTATGTTTCATAGAATCAATATATTTCGATGCCTATGCGAAAAGCAATAGTCGTACTTTCTTAACTTTATCAAAAACAAATTCATTGCCAGAGGAATCAGCAATGGGGACGCGAATGCAGCAGGAAAGATCGGAGGCAGTGAAATGGAACCATTCAGGTATTTGGACTTGTGAAAGCGATGTCTTATGAGCGAGCGGACAGAAATGCAGAGAGATTTTAGACAGTGACGTACGCAAACCATCTTTCAAAATCAGCAGAGAATGCCTATTATGCATCCAAGCTCAACTGTTACTCCGAATATTATTTTCAATAAGTAGTCCGGGTGAAGCAAATGCTAAATCACGCCTTCTGGTCAGAGATGTGACGTATTAGCACGCAAAACGAGAGTGGCACAGTCGGTCAAAAAAGGAAACGAGCGTACCGGGTATAACAGTTCAGTTGGGATGCATAATAAAAATTGTTTGCTTCAGATTCACCGAGGATACTCTGCAGCACTTGGTTCTGTGGGAGTTGGAGTATCCAAGGACATTCGCCACGGTCTCCGATATCTACGACAGGAACATGAGCTTCAATCGATTTTACGAGTGAGTACAGTAACCTTGAGACCACTACAGTATGACCGAATGGCAGTTCACGCAAGTTGAATGTCTTCGCCCATGTCTTCATTCTCATTTCTGATGGAGCGCCCTCTGATGATGACATTGCATTCGCGAGGTGAGCAAAAATCAATAAGTCAACAATCAATCAATCCATAATCAAATGCATATCAATCAATAACATTTGTGCTCAACATTACGGTAAAATGTGATTTCAGAGTGGTCAAGAGTCGTCGTACTCCCATCACCATCGTCCTCTCCAAGAGCGACATTGATATCGACGCAGAAGCGAGGTTGGTATAGCATGAGGTTCCTATTGAAGAAGACGCCCTTCAGAGAACTCAGTTCGCAAGTGAACTCGACGTTGCTGACGACGTTTCAGAACAATGGTGAGAAATCATTATCTGCGAGTGGTGATATTATTCGGGTGAAAGACAACTGCGTCAAGGACATTGCGCCATAATGCAAGTGTTCATTTCACCACTGTGGCGCAAATGACTATGGTGATCTTATCTTGCACCCAGTTGTTCATATGCGTATATCAAGTTGATATACCGGAATACGAACACTCCACCTGGCTGTTTACACGAATAAAAACAACTCACGGTTCAGCTCATCGAGTGTTCACTCGAATCCTGGAGCAGAAGGCCCCTGTTCTTCTTTCTGTTCCTGTGTTCATCGTTTCTTCTCCCACAGTACGCAACCTCGTCTCGTCAACGAGAGGGTATATACTTCTTTTTATGTGAGACAAGGAGCTGTCATTGGATGAGAGGGTAATTTAAATAGTTAAGCGCAGCGTGAAACATATTTGAAATGGCGATTCACAATCAAAGACACTAATGGAGATTTGATTGCCTGATAAACAGCTAGTTGTTAAACTCAGTGTGAAGCATAACTTTATCATCATGCCTAAGTCTTCTAGATACTTGCACTACAAACTGGACGAGGAGAATATGTTGTCGACACTGAAACTAGAAGTTGGATGCCATGCGGCATTGGAGGTATAGTGGTGATTAGTAGAGTGTCGCTTACACACCTTTGAGTGTATTATTCATGTCCCCGAGGTTCGGTTGTCTATGAAATTCTGTCACGACCGCTCCGCGGAGAGTAGAAACATGACAAATACACAATGGTTCGCAAGCGACACCCTAGTGCTTAGTTATAAATCGGTAAATCTGTCGTTATTATTCTCCGCAGCGCGGTTGTTTATCAGGGGATGAGGCAACCGCGCTGCGAGGAAGAATGACGGCAAATTTGCCGATCTAGAACCCACGGTGGTGCTATTCGGTGTTTTCACGAGTGTAAGACTTCAGGCAGAGCAGAGAAGACAGTTGATGACAATGGGATATGCGAGTAGGGAACAGATATCACTGCCTGGATACTCAAGCATGAGCACGGGAAGAGCAATGGTGAGACTGAACTGAAAGAAAGTCGTCTTTTCATCCATCCATCCTTGTCCATAGGATCATTCATTAATTGAATAACAATCAATAAAACAACGCATTTATGTTTCACAAACATTATATTGCTTGAAAATGGGTGAACATCCGTTAGCGTCCAACCGCAATATTTAATAAAAGTAAATGATATTCAGACGGATTCCCGACCGACGACCATTCACAAGGCAACTGTACTGGCAGATGCGGGATTCGAGATTGTTTATGGAACTGATGACAGGTCAGTACAATGTTCTCTATAGAAAAAGAATGAATTGTTCAGAGTGTTCGGCAATATGGAACCGAAGACGAGTGTGCGAAGGGCGGGAAGGGTACGATATTGAAAAGACACTCTAAGTATTTGGCCGTCTTAATAATTGAAAGATTGCTCAAAGAAGAGAAATAAAATAAGAAGTTAGATGTTCAGTAAGCTCAGTGTTTCGTGCAGAAAGGACATATTTCACATTCAGACATGCTTCAACTACGCCTTCGTTGGTGGATCAGGAGTGGGAAAGTCGTGGCTGATCAATGCAATGAGGGGAATGACATCCAAACATCCATTGGCCGCTGGAAAGGTCTGATACTTCAAATTACACTGTCGACAAAAAAGTATTTTGCCAAAAAATTTTCCTTGTTATCTCAGCTCTCAGTTTTCGAAAAAATCTGAAATTTTTCTTGTATATACTAGACGACGGGGCACGCTTTTTACTGAATAGAACGAATATAGCTATTTTTTTATCGTCAAATACAATGCATGAGCAATATGGTTAGCAGTCTGATTACTTATGAAACCTATGAAGCATAACCCACAAAGTAATTATTCTCCCAATCATAATATTGCATCACTGTTGATTGGCAATGCATATCCAATGTACTCACGAATTCTATCTGAAACTGCATTCATCTGACGAAAAAGTGTTTCTCTGTCGGGGGCCGACATTGAGCACCTAGAATCTGGAGTAAAGGGAGATGACTATCTATAGGGCCGCGCGAAGCCGGCTTCAGTGGAGAAGTTCGAATTCGACGACGACATTCTCAAGTACAGTGTCACTCTGTGGGAATTGCACTATCCACGAAGAGTGAACAACTTCTTCGAGTTCATTGAGTCAGTTCTTATTTCTTTTTTGAAAGAGCAATGTCCTGTGGAGAAGTAATGAAGGCACATAATGCATAAATTGTGCTGCTGAATTTCTCTTTTTTCATTCTTTAGTGGATAAATATTTTTGTGCCAACTCGGTCATGTGTCACCTGATCCTACATATGGAAAGATATATTTTTGTGAAACATAACCAATCGCCTGCCAATTCTAGAAGGGAGTGCATGATTTCAGTGCCAACAACATCTCTTCATTCACTGCAGTATTCATAATTGTCAAAGATGGACTGCCATCAGATGAAGATCTCACATTTGCCAAGATCGCCCACAGAAGGTTCGTCTCCTGATTCTGGAGTCCTGTGTAACCATTATGGATAACTTCTAACCTCCACAATCTCTTCGAAACGGTCGGCTCTCATTTCGATAGACGACCGCTCGAAAGAGATTGGCGAAGTTAGAAATTTCATGATGCGTTTCCTAAATGCCCCTGCTCATTGAATAACTTCAGATCAGCCTCAGTCATTCTCTTGTCTTCTCGAACTGATTTGAGACTGAAGGCGAGGTCGAGGTCTGACGAGATTCCAGTCTGTGACATGCTCAAACAGAGTTTCATTCAGAAAGGTATGTTTATCTTTTTATCCTCGTTGTTTCTCTCTTACCAGGCTGAGTAATTATAAGTATTTCATTGACAAAATTATGTATTGTGGGCTAAATGCAACAACGAACACTCTCATGACAATTCCTGAGGTTAAATGAATGATGTGAAACATATCAGGAGTGGGGATCGAGTGGTTGAAAATAAGTGCATCATTTGTCATCTCTACTCTTCGCGGGTACCGGGTGTCTTTCACTATTAGAGACAACCGCTTGCCGAAGAGTTGAGACGACAAATGATGCACTTATTTCCCGAAATGAAATCTCTAATCAGGAGTGGAGAGATTCGATCGTCGAATGCAGTCAGCAGCCCCTGAATTGAGTGGAAGAGTACATTTGTTCTTCGTTTCCGCTCCGGTATGATGGTTACGTTATTACACAAGATTTACTCTAAAATCATGTACGCATGACCATTATTTCATTTATTATTGAAAGTGGTACACACCGTATAGCCCTGTATAGGGCTGGCTGTTTGTATGCGAAATCGGTTATGTTTCACTGATACAATAAAGCAAAGTTATATAGCTGCATAACCGATCTCGTCCTCGTCTGCTAACAGTAGCACCTATCTCTACATCACCTTCCCTCCCTCAATCTCTCACCTTTGCAGGTCTTCCTGTCCCTCCGTGCAGGGAGGGACTCCGATCTGTTTCTCGCTCATGAAAGGGCCGTCTTCGACTTCCTCAAACAGAAGAGAATCATCGCGGACATGTTGGACATTCCACAGTCTGAACTGCAGGTGGGGTTGATTTTACAGGGAGTGAATAGTTGCAAGGGTAAAAGACAAGAGCGTCATGGACATTTGCGCCCTAATGATGAAATGGACACCTGAACCGCGGATGGACGGTGAACATTTCACCACGCAAATTTCCCTGGCTCACTTGTTTTCCCACCGCGGTTCCACATTCCTTCGAAATCGGCCGCTCCCCTAAAACCACTAAATGACCTCTTGATAGACAGCCGATAGGTCGTTTCGAGTCTGTTTATGACCAATAACCGCATTACACCATGTGAATGTATCCCTATAATAGAGGTCATTCAGGAAGGTTTGTATGCCAACGTGAACTTTGACACGGCAGGAGTGTATCCAGAAGATCCGACCAACGGAGAAGTACTAGTGCGATAATCGTCATTTGTCTGGCATTCGGACCATCATAACATTCACCTATTCCGTTTCGTATTCGTCTCCGATGATTTGCATATTCTTAATTATATCGTCCTCTAATATTTGGATCGTCCATTGTATGGTTGGCAGTTTGACTACTTCATAGATCATGTTGCACAAAGGGGATATATTCCAATATATAGTAGCATTGAAACATAACCTATAATAGTCAAACTGCCAACCATAGTCCATTGCATGTGCCTATTCAGTTTATCCTTGCCATTTGATTTTGTAATAAACATTCCATCAAGAGGCTGTCTAATCTCTTCCATTGAGATGACCCCATTGATTGTGTAGGCCGATGTAATACAAAAGCGGCTTATTTCCCTCTCCCCCTTTATTATGCATCCTAACCGAACTGTTATACCCAGAACGCTCGTTACGTTCTTTGACCGACTGTGGCTCTCACACGATTCCCTCGTTTCTCTGACCCACAGGCATGATTTAGCACATGTTTCAATCAGGTTATTAATAGGGGAACGAGATTCTGAGTAACAGTTCAACTGGGATGCATAGTTGACAAAGAAGAAATGCGGTATCACATCTCATCACTGTATCCATACTAACCACGATGAATATTCTTTCTGGCTGAGTGAGGCCGTCTGTTGTATTGATGTCAGTGTATACAACAAGGTATCAATGGTCACAGAGATTTATCGCCCAATCTATTATGCAAGTGTTTGGGTTGACATCTCGAGGAGAATGAGATGGATACTGTTGCTAGTCTACGATCTTATCGCGATGCATTTGACATTATTTATTCGTCTGAACAATGGGAACCCATCTGACATTTGCCCTAATGTGGTTACAATTTGAAGTGGGTAATTAACTGATTGACAGGGGCATGATGGACACTTGCGCCATAATGGTGAAGTGGACTCTTGAGCCGTGATGGCGCAACTGTAACTTGTCTCCTATCGTTCAGCCGGTTAATCAAGCGTGATCGAACAATGTTCATTGACCTTTGCAATGTCCAGGTAGGACGGTCTCTCTGTTTCCCACTCTATTATCTATATGTGACAAGTATAGGTAAGGGAGCGTCTGTCCCCGTGGCCCTGTCTTTAGAACGAGGGGAGACTCACTGCCGCGTCAATCTCAGTTTTGTGGCGGGAAAGGAGACTCCCCCACTCCCCCCTTTGCTTCCTAATCACAGTTCCTCGCCCAATTGCACTGTCACTCATTCAAACGATTTGATGTTTCAAATGGTCGATTATTCTCTCGCAACTAGGGAGTAAGTCCATCTGGTGTCTATCGCTCATTCACAGCTGGTCTTTTCTCTGTGCAAAGAACGTCATTGCGTCTCTAAATAAATTGTATTATGCATCCTAACTGAACTGTTACTCTAGTCTATTTATCGCACAGTTGAAACATATTCCGTAACGACGAAATAGCATGTAAAAATGAGAGACCATGGTGGTATCCAGGGGTGAGACGCGTACAAGGAATAACAGTTCGGATAGGATGCATAATAATTATGGGATGAGTGGTCATTCACTCTGTCTCTCTAAAGATATGTTAGTCGGATGATGTGACCTTTCTCCCGCTTGTCATTGAGCATTGAGGAATGAGTGACTGTCTCTTGACTAGGGACGACCGGGCGAATGAGGTCGCAGAGAGAAGGAATGAACGTTGTCATTATTTCTGTCTTCACTTCTAGATAGAGATAACAGATAACTGGCCCCTCGCTCATTTTTCCCGCCTCTCTTCTAATCGAGCAGTCAGAGGAATATCTGTGCTCTCTCTCCCTGTTACACCCACCCCCTACAAGAGACCATTGTCATTTCTTCAGCCTACGTATAGACCCGGCGGAGAGAGTACACTGAACTCATCTTGGCGAAGTAGTTCCATGTATATGAGCATGAAAAATCGTCGATCATCGAGGACGTCTTCAAAACAAGTTCACTTTTTCTACCACGATTCGAATGTGTAAAAGTTCTAAAAGAGACCTCAAAGGTTAATTCACAGACTTGGAATCGAACCCAAGTTCTTCCGCTTTCCGGCGGCTGTCTTAGACTTCCCAGTCTGTGTGTTATCCTTTGCGGTCTTGCAATGAACATGTTCCTTGAGCCTATTCGGCAATGATATTCAGAACGATCCAATAGAGACCTCGAATCTACTCACAAAGTGCTTTCTTTTTTCTCTAATCCATACCGAACGGTTCTGCGAAAGACACAGCTTGAACATGAGTTATAGAAAAGGAATGAACTTCATGAGTCGAGGGGTCTGGTAAAAGTGCATCTAGAATGTACTTGAGAACTTTTCATTCTTGTCTTTTCAGAACAGTGTGACTCCGAATAGAGAAATGAGGAAACGTCTGCGCTCTTCGATCGACAGAAGCTCAGTGAGTTAATTGATGTCATGGCTGGACTTCATGGGTTATGTTTCTCCGGGTGTATATATATCTGCAAATATATAGTATCATTGAAACATAACCCATAAAGCAGTCAAGCTGCCAACCATAATTGATGTCATCAATCTTCGACTACCCAATCAGTTGTGCAAGTTTTTTTATGACGATTGATGCAACCATTCAGAGAGAGGATTCGAAGGACGGCCAGGAAAACACAGAAAACGCCTCGACATCGTTCACCGCCACAATTTCCAATTCTATGAGGTACTATCTATATCTTTGCTCATTCAATTCATCCTTTTGTTCAGAACCGTTCTTGGCCGGCTGTTTACCCCGAACGAGAGAGCCAGAACCGATGTGAGTATTGTTCTTTTGAGATTGCGCCACCACCAGGGAACGCCTGGTGGACTAGATCTTCAATGGGTATTGTTACCAAACAGCTGCCAAGTTCAACCCTGTAACTTTTCCACCTCTTCTTATATTGCCCGGTGAAAAGTGTATGTCTTCAGATCTCTCCTAAGGAAGCGAGCACGTCTCGAAGGGCAGAACGCGCGGACTCCGCTGAAACATCGACATTAGAAAGTGTAAGTTGAAACTGATAAATAAGTCGTTTTATGAATTGATTACCGTTTTTGTTGCGACTTCAATAAATTGTCGATTTCGGTCGCCCCCAAGGAAGGCCAGGAGAAGTGAGAGGAGGAGCTGTGTCAGAACTCTCCAGGAACAGGAGGACGAGAAACGCGAACGCACCAAGAGAGTCTCCGTACGTGATTTCCTTTTTGGCTGTCGTTTGCGAGGCATATACTAGTATTCGTCATGTCTCTACACTATGAGGTGCGGTTATCGCTACATTTTGTAGACAACCGCACCACTGAGCGTGGAAGTAGAGACATGCACTAAATGACTCGCAAGCGACACCCTACTTCCTTTCCTTATCATATTTGTTATCTTTCCTTTGAACTGGGGTGCAGTGACTAAGGAGAGCATTATGGAATTGTTAACCTCACTAATCTCGTCGGACTGGTAGTCTCTCATTTCGATAGACGACCGCTCGGAGGAAAAAATTGTGGGGAGATTACAAATTCCACAAAGCGTTCAATAGCAGTGACTGATCATCGGTTGTGTCCTTTCATGTCACACACATCAAAGTGGCCCCGAATAGGGCGCGCAACATTGGCTTGTCTTTGAGTGAAAACACCCCCGTTCCCCCTTTCTAACCCCTGAGTGTTGTGCTATTCATGCGGATAGTTCAAAAGGTGACGCGAGCGGGTCGGTGGGATAAAATAAGGACATTTTCCAAACCATTGGCGCTTCGGTGGTGCCAGATCTGGGACCCAAGAGTGGGTCAGTGAGGTCGCTAAGGTTGTCAAATGCCCAGATAATTGCCTTTATGCACTGGGCACTCGTCAAAACGACGCAACAACCGTTCGTAGTCACTGACAGTTGTGTCCCACCCCTACCGTCTGTGTTGGCATTAATCATTACACACCCCACTAGACGCACAGTTTGGTATGCGACAGGCGCTAATCTTATCTGATTACAAACAGACGCTCGATGGTACATATTCAAAATTTTTTTGGAATAAGTGAAAAACCTTAAAAATCCGCACGGTAATTCATTCCTATGTAGAGTTGGGGTTTTCATGCATTTTGGAAGACTAGGTGGTAGGTTTTCTGAATCAGTAGTAAAGTATTATACAAATATGAAAGAAGTGCAATTCTGATTTTTCGTCTGCGTCTGATTTTCGCGGAGCGGTTGTCTCAATGTTAATTAGACATTCCGAGTGGATCAACGAATGAGAAATGCACTTTACTATTGATTTAGAAACCCTAATGAGTAGGATTAGTGGGTGTATCTTATCACCCAGTTGGAGTTTGTCGCCTCTTTCGCTCAATCCTTTGTTAAGGTAATGGCCACGTATCTTTAACCTTCCAGTAGTCATCATTCCCGAGAGGAATCTGTTAGGCAACCAAATCTTTCCTCATCCGTTCGTTGCCGAGGCGGCCCTTCCCCAACCGTTTCTCAGTGGTTCGTCATAGTCGAATTAAATCGACACTCCCAGTCTATCCACAACCATTTCGGCTACGCTAGTACGAATCAATCCGCCATGATGTTCGTGTTGTCTGACGCAATGAAAAGCTTCGCTTCACGTGTAGAAAGTATTCACTGATAGGACCTAGCCTGTAATCGTGTCATTGGTTTAGGAAATTTTTCCGTTCCCTACGCCTTCCTAGCTTCAAGGGTATCTCAGGAATTCAATAGTGTTTTAGATAGTAAATATCAGGGGTTCATAATCGGTAAATGTGTTGTCATTCTTCTCCGCTGTGCAGTTGTCTCACTCCTTGATAGCAAACGCGCTGCGGAGAAGAATGAAAGAATGAATGACAACAAATTTACCGATTTTGAACACCCGATAAATATATCTCACGAGAATTGCCCTTCCACGTTTCTTGGCCCAAACTCCTTTGTGTGGAATGGGCGAGGTTGAACAGTAAAGTGGGCGAGGGTGAGAGGCCAATGGGTCACTGAATATAGATAAAACATTCACGAGTCATTCGCTGTTCAATCTCTCACTGTCCTCTAGTCAATTTCTTTCATTTCAACCTTTTCTTGCGTTTCTACCTTTGAGATGCTCAAGTCATTTGCGACTTCACTGGCACTTGGACCTGATCTCTTATTTTATATGCGCTAAATAGGCGTATTTGATATTTATTGTTTCATATTTGATAATTGATATTTGTAATTGATGTGTGCTGTGATTTGTGACTGTTTAGAGAATAGATAAATGGAGTTGGGACTACGAGAGCGAATACAATATCGTGTTGATCTTTAGCCTTGTTCGCCTTCTCTCATTCTTCAGGTGGTCGGGGG